>JANHFR010007587.1:263804-280761 GCA_032468015.1 Mimophis mahfalensis | reverse complement strand
TTGCCCCCACAATCTGGGTCCTCATTTTACCTACCTCGAAAGGATGGAAGGCCGAGTCAACCTTGAGCCTGGTGGGACTCGAACCTGCACTAATTGCAGGCAATTACTAATTGCAGAATTACTTGGGAATAGATGGAATGGAGACCTCCTCTCTCCTTCCTTCCTTCCTTTTCATAGCTTAAGCAAAAAGCAGACATATGCTTTTGAGAATGAGTGTGCTCATTTAGAAAAAATGTGTTGCAGGACTTATGGCTGAGCCCCAGCAGGAATATACAATGTACATAGATAGATATGAACATAGACAGGACAAATTAACAAAGGTACAGCAACAACATACATGTCAAGCAATTTTCCATAAAATATCTCCTCTTTGTCTGCTCCTCCAACAACATTTTTTGAGCAATAAACGAAACTAAACTTTAATACCTCTTCATATATTACAGAAAGTATAGATTTTGCACTGTGTTACCCAGACCGAGATCTTCGGAAAGATCTCGGTCTGGATAACAATATAAGTATCAATCCAGACAATGTCTTCCTAATTTATTTCTTGGAGACAAATCACACACTTTTGTATTTGATCCTTGAACACATACAAAATCAACTAAAATAAACAGAATATATACACCTGATGTAGATACCTAATCTCCTCGTTGATGGCATCCAGTTGTTCCTGTAGCATCATGGCAAGAGTCTGGGCATCAGAGTGACCACTGGGAGACAGCATGTCCATAGAGCTGAAGACTGTCTCTTGATCATCCTCATCAACATCAGAAATCTCTGGGTCACTATCAAAAGTATGAGCTGAAGTACTCAGGATGCCACTGGTTTGACCATGCTCCCAATCCTGGACACAAAAAATCATAAGGTATCCCACGTAAGGTATGATTCCCACATAACTGCAATACCAATTTCACCATCTTTGAGATGACAGATTGTTATGTATGTAATTTAAATGATTCCAATGTTTCAGCTAAGCAAACGAGAAGATTCTGCTGAGAACAGGGCCTTCAGAAGACAGATCTAGTTCTTTTGAGAATCTCCTGCATTTGAAAAGAATGAATAACATACAGTGCAGGCCTTCATCTTGTTTCGAACCGAAAGAGTGAGCCTGTGCCAGAGATGAAATTTCCACATTATTCATTCCCTAACGCAGGGGTCTGCAAACTTAAACACTCAAAGAGCCATTTGGACCCATTTCCCACAGAAAAGAAAACACCGGGAGCCAATAATGTAACAACCGGTATGACTGGGTGGGCATGGCGAACTCGCATCACTTCTTTCCAGCCAATTGCCTCCTGCTCTGGAATATGGAGCGAGTCTCCATCCTGCACCATCACCCTTACCTTCTCAGGCCAGGCAAGAAGTGACGAGGAGGGCAGGGGAGGGGAGGGGAGGGGCCAGTCAGTGGTGGAATCAGCTGACAGGGAGCTGTAGCAGAGGGCCGAAAGAGCCGTAGTTTGCAGACCCCTGGCCTAATGTATCTCTCCTTAGCCTTATGAACTTGGGTTTGACTGCTTGTTAAGAATTTTTGCCCCCAAAAGTTGTGGGTGCTCCAACACTGAAGTTTTTTAAAGAACATACTGGATAACAAATTGTCTGAAATGGCAGAGGGTTTCCTGCTTGAGCAGGGATTGGACTAGAAGTCCTCCAAGATCCATTCCAACTCTGTTATCCTGTTAAAGAATGGTCACGTACACAGACACAAAGCCAGAAAAGAAACAAAAGGGCAGGGGAAGAATTGATAGCTCTTCGATGCTTCAGATACTTGAGTACAGGTTGGGGCACGGATTCTGGCTTAGTAAAACAGCTGCATTTTAATCATAATAGGCTAGCTATATGGCATAGGCCCAGGGTGCTTGCAGGAACACCTTCTGCCAATGACAGCCTCCCATCGCCCTGTCCGCGCACACAGAGTGGGTCTCCTCAGGGTGCCATCACCCAAGCAATGCTGGCTGGCGGCCCCCAGGGGGAGGGCCTTCTCTGTGGGCACGCCGACCCTCTGGAATGAATTGCCCCTTGAGCTCTGGACGGCCCCTGACCTCCGGTCCTTCCGCTGCGATCTGAACACCTGGCTATTTCAGCAAGCCGGTCTGGGCTGATTATGGGATTTTAACTTGGTTTTAATTGTTTATTGTATTAATTCAATTTGACTTGCAGATTTATTGAGTTGGTTGTTTAATTCTTTTTTAACTTTTATATTTTGGTGTTTTTATTTCGTTAGCCGCCTTGAGTCCCTTGGGAGAAGGGCGGCATGTAAATTCAATAAATCTAATCTAATCTAATCTAATCATCTAATCTAATCTAGCTATATTGTGCAACCCCCAACCTTTTGGGCACCAGGGACTGGTTTCATGGAGAGAGGTTTTTCCGTGGACCAGAGGGGGTGTGATTTCGCATGCTTCGCTTGTTTGCGCTACTCAGTTTCTGGCCTGCCATGGACCAGCAGCATAAAACACTTAAAATAGCACAAAATAGTATTTATAATGCTACAGATATACAAACAGAAACACAATAGCCCTCAGCAATTTAGAGAAAAAAATATTGAATTAGCAGCAGGCAGTTTACTTTGACTTTCAGCTGACTAAACCGAGAATCTCATTCTTAAAATGTGAGTTTAGATTCTGGGTGAGCAATTTTATCCACTCCAGATGTTCCAGAATGCTTATCTTACAACCTGAGAAGCTAAGGGCCATCTCAGGGCTGATAGTGGACTTATGGTTCCCCATATTTAGGATTGGGGGGACTTCAATCTGGCATCTCTGGGTTCTGCCTCAAAAGCAGCTTAGGAATTTATGGCCATTATGAGCTTATCCCAGATCTTTTCAGGTCTGACTCGGGACAGTGGTTACAGACAGTGGTCACAAATCTAGTTACAGATTTGATCTTCTTATTGGAGCAATGGAAATACAGTCTGGTGGGGTTTTTTATGTTGCCCTCTCTGCAAGGAGGCCAGATCCATTTGAGAGGTTCAGCGATTGACAGAGTTGATTGAGTTTCAGAGGGAATTGTGAGATATCTCAGAGACTTTGCTGTGTAGTCTTGCCGAAGCCTTGTTAATCAAAGAGCAGCTAGGGGTTGAACAAGACTGCGCCTCTCCAGATCCATCACGCCCAACTTTCCCCACGGTTCATGGGTGAGTGGCAGGTTCTGGAAAGGGTTAAGAGATGCTAGTGCACCACTGCAGGAAAATCAAGAATGACTCTGACTGGGCACAACTTAGAGCCGCTATTATAGCCGACCTCATGACCATAAGAGCGCTACATGGGGCTACCCTTGAAGAGCATTCAGAAGCTACAACTGGCATCATGGGCAGTCCTTGGGGTCCCTGAAGTGGTCCATGTTTCACGACCCTTCCAAAAGCTGCACTGGTTGTCAATTTGCTTTCAAGGTTTGTGTGATCAGCTTTAAAGCTTTGCATGGCATGGGGTCCACTTTACCTTAGGAACCATCTCACTCCAATAGGACTGGCCTGCCCCACCAGTAATGGCAGAGGAGGGATGCTATGAATCCCTTTGGTCAAAGAATTCCGGCTGGTGGGGTCCAGGGGAAGAACCTTCTCTGCCTCTGCTCCTGGAATATTTTGCTCCCCAGGGTGAGGTCTGCTCTCAGCCTCCTGACCTTCAAGCAAGAACTTGAAGACCTGGCTCTGCCAGTTGGCTTAGGGCCCCAATAGGGGAGTATCATGGTGAAGGTGGTTGATGGACCATCTCCCCTGCCCCCAATGCATTCTGCTCCCTCCCTTCCCACTTTTAATAATAATTGTGTTATCAGAAATACCTATTTTTCATGGTTTATTGCTTTTAATATTGTAAACCACCCAGAGTTGCCTGTGGCTAGATATGAGGCAAATAAATTTAATAATAAATAAATCTCTTACAATATACTTTATAGGCTGGGAATGACTGAAGTTGATACTCAAAAAACTGGGTGGATACAGTAACTTTCTTCTAGATATTTCAATCAGGTTCATAGCAGAATGATTGTGGAGGAGTATGGAGGTGGCCTTGAAGAAGGAATTCAAACCTTTGTGTAAACATCAGCTTAGCCTGGATAGATGGAAGAGAATTTGCCCTGCCTCGATTCTCCTTAGGGTAAGAGAAGAGAGCGAAAACCACTGTCAGGCTTTCAAGATTCTATTATTTTATCCAATATCAATATGAATTGAGTAATACTGTAATTATTACAGTAATTCATGTGGCATTTGTTTCTTGACCCAATCTATCTCAAAGAGCAGGCTGTGATCCTCTATTAAATTCACAGCAGTCAGAACTTATATGGGAGTTGCAGGCCCTATACAGAATTTTAATATTTATATTAGAAATTAAGATATTTATTACGCTTTATTCTGCAGCTGATTGACCCTTTCAACACTTAAGATTTATGGGAAGCAGTTTGGAAATATGCTTATTAAATATATGTATGTATCTATGTATCTATGTATGTGCTGGTGTCTTAAGTTCCATGAAAAGTATTTTCTTAACAAAAAGAACTTAAGGAAATTGTTAATACATTTGCTATGATACTGAATACATTGGATTAAGGAATGACTTAATTACATTATTAAAAAATAGAAATGTAATAAACTTTGAAATTGTAGTTTCAAAGAAGCACACCGAAGAGATATCTATTTGTTTCAATACAGTATGTCATTTTACCCAAACCAAGTAATATTTATTTAAGCAATTCACGGACCCCCAAAAAACAATTTAAAAATATATACATGGCTAGCTCAAATCTCCAGTGTGGCTGATGAAAATAATTACAAAATAAAACATATGAAAATAAATAGCAACACTGCATCCCAACCAAATATTGAAATACAAAAGCTAAAAGCTCTTTCTTTGTTTTCCAGATTTTACAGTATTGCAAAAATCCTTTGAAACTTCATCTTACCACCTTCTTCTGTATAAGCCCATCCCCTAAGTACTGTCCTGGCCACCATCCAGTGAAGTAGCCCTTGTACACAACAGGGAGTCTCTTTCCTTTAGAGGGGTTTAGGTTTGCAGCTGTCACTCCCAAGTGAAAGGCCATTGTGCCTCCCCACACCATTTTAAAAGCACAAGACAGCTGTTGCAGCTGTTGCCAATACAAAGATTTTACGGTACACTCCAAGATGCAGGCGTAACTGGAGCTGTCCCCTAGAGATTTGAGACTGCTTGCAAGTCAAGCGTCAGAAGTTTTACCTTGGAGGCTTCTTCCTGAAGAGCTACATAACGGCTCTTTGGTGCCCGATGAAGACTAGAAGGTGTTGCAAAGGGGTCCGTGGATGGATGGACCATAGTACTCAGGGGATATCTGAGATCAGGAGTACTTCCAACAAGGGACCTAGTAAAAATTAAAATGGGAAAAAAATATTTACTTTAAAGAAATAATGGAAGTTGTATTTAAAGTTTAGCTTTCTATAGAGAAACCCTGAATTTAAATACATCTAATATGGTTTTTTCTTATCTTCTATCAATATCCTAAAATACAGACATATTGCCAGAGATTATGGATTGAAAATCACAGGATAGGATGGTTCCTTATTTCTTCTGGCTGGTGAGAAAATTTGGGGCTAATAAACATTTCTAGAGCAGTTGTAACTATGCTATAGATATTCTTACACAAAGTTTGCCATGATGAGTATGTCCAATCACAATCCTTCCCACATACCAAAGGGCAACAAAGAACTGGACTACTTCATTATCTATGAATGTTCTGTTTTAATTCAGAGCAACAATGATCAGGTCTTTCGGCAGCATAGTTAGTACTTTTCAGGATGCTACCTAGTGGGGTACTGAAAACCATCTGCAAGCAAACAACAAAGCTCAGAAGCACCAAGAACTCCACAGTAAAATTCTTGAAAGAGTAAAGAACTTCTAGAAGTTAGTAGACCATCTTTGTATACCACATCTGGTACAAAAATTGGAGTTTTTAGTGTTTCCTAGAACATTCTGTCCTGAAAAGGTACATTTTATCTCAACTTTATGTGTAGATCAAGTCTTTTTGGAAATGTAGATTATACTTAAGACTGGTAGGTGCTTTGCCTTGCAGCATCCCAGGTTCCCATTGGGTATTTTTTTAATCAAAAGTCTTCTTTAAAGTAAGTAAGGTAGGGAAGGATGCTGGGCAAATACTGAGAAAAATATCAGCAGAAATGGCCTTTGGTTCCCCAAAGCCTAAGCTAATAATAATACCAATTTTCTAAGAAGCAACCAAGCCACTGAATATACTATAAATATAAATATATATTATATATATATAATATATATTTTATAAATATATATATTTATATATAAATATATTCAGTATATTAAGCATAATCTAGATATATTGAACATAGATAATGGGGGCTGTAGAAATATCTCCAAGACTCCAAGTCCTGAAACAAAAATATAGTCAAGGTAGCTCAAAAAAAGAGTGTTTAAAAAATAAATAAATATAAGAATAAATGTATTTATAAATTTATTCTTATAAATTTATAAAAATAAATCCTTTAGTCCTTCCTTCCTTCCTCCCTCACTTCTTTTTACTTTAAAATTTTAACAACAAATGTACAGTATGTAGAAATACATTTATTTCCTTGTTATAAGAAGCTATACAACAGTGCTCAAAGCTTGCTTTATTTTTTAGTCTTATTAATAATCCTTTTTATTTTATTTAAAACAGAGGGGTATTTTCAAAAAAGATATTACCTATGAAGGCACAAATAACTATTGGGGATAAATAATTACTGCTCTATTAAGTATTAGTAAAAGATACCAAGCAGTGGGAGTTAAGTTGGCTCTATGATGTAAAAAGTATACAGGTTAAGCATTTAATTTCTGATTTCCCCTTTCTATGAGTCCAACCAATTTTGCAATTACTGGTGGTTTAAGCTTTGGGATCCATAGTCTAGAAACACAAGCTATTTTGGATGAGATAAAGAGAAAAGAATTGAAGACATTTCCAGAGAAGCTAACTAAGCTTTCAAAACAATAGTTATCTATGTTAACAGTATAAGAAATGAAAATGAATTATGTAAAGTAAAAAAAATGAGTTTGCAAATAAATCAGGAGATGGCTGAAATACAAATTATGAAAAGAAAACAGTACTGAAATTAGAAGGGGGGGATACTGTATTAATGGACAATGCAATCAGACAAAATTTCATCAATATTGTTCCAATTTTTATAAAAGAAATATCTCTATTGAAAATAGATGAATATCTAAAGAATCAAAACTTACTGAAGATTACAGAGGAACAGAGACAGGTTATCAATGGACTTATAACAATAAAGGAAATTTCTGAAGCTTTAAAAAAATTAAACCAGGAAGAGTTGCCTAGACCAAGGGGATTATCAGGTTTTATTAGACATGATTTGAGGATTTTAAAATCTTTACAAAACACGATGAACTCTATATTGCAGGAAGAAAGATGTTGGAAAGTTGGAAAGAGGTCAACGGTAGAACTAATATTTAAAGAGAGACAAATTTTGGCTTGAATAAGAAACTATAGACTAATATTATTAAGACTGAAAACGATTTTGCAAACATGAAGATCAATGGGATTTTTAAAATCTAAAATGTTTAGAAGTGCATTGGGCATTTTGAAATATTTGGAGCAATATAATAAAAACAAGTCACACTGATTTTCTTAGAACAGGGCTGTCAAACTTGTGGTCCACGGGCCGGATGTGTCATATGCTGGCCCCGCCCCCGCCCGGTTTAACGAAGGGAGAAAAAGTCCTGATACGTCATGTGATGTCACTGTGACAACACGAGTTTGACACTCCTGTCTTAGATGCACAGAAGACCTTTGACTATTTGAACTGGTTTTCTCATTCAATATTTTGGAAGGTATTAATTTTGAACATTATAAAAAGGAGGAAATCAATTTACACTTCACAAAAAGCACAACTAATTGTTAATGGAGATAAAAAAAACCCATGTAAATATAAGGTGTTACAAAATACAAAGGAAAGGAGGATTGAATCTACCTGATTTTAAATTATATTTTGCAGCTTGCTGTTTAGTGTGGATAAAAGAATGGGTGTTGCTGAGAAAAAGAAGGCTTTTGGAGATAGAAGGACACAGCCTAACACTTGGGTTGCATGAGTGTTTGTGGTATGATAAAGTTCAGGTTAATTTAGATTTTAAAAATGATTATGTTAGGCATGCCCTATGGAGAAGATAGAATAGATACAAATTCAGATTGTGCCGGAACACACTTCTGTGGATCTCAGCACAAGATTTATTTTATAGATGAGAAATAATAGAGAAAAAGAAATCATGAGATAATAGAATTTTATCAAGGGTAATGTACTGTCAATAAGGGAAGAACTAGCAGCAGTGGGATAGAGCTTTTAATGTTTTTTTTTCCATATTTTAAAACTCCTACTAAAATGGAACAGATTCAATTAATTAGGGGCAATTAACTGAATTACCAGCTTGGTTAATATATAGAGAGAGGAAGAGCATCACACGGGCCTACAGAGGAAGCATATTTTAGAGCTTGGGGGCCACACCTGGTGCTTAACATAGGTCTTATGTATACAAGGATGGAGAGAAGGAAAGGGGGGGGAGGGGGAGGGAAAAGGAGAAATCTAATGGTACATAAACGTAATAAATAAATACGCAAATGTAACAGGAATGTAACATGTTAGGTCTTCAAGATAAAAGTGGGTATAAAAAATAAAATAAAAACAACCAGATTTAAAGAATTTGTATTTGAGTATCAAAATAAATTCAGAAATATCTTGAATATTAAATAATAAGCAACCATTGGTGATACTTAAAATTCAACCCAGGCCTAGAAGATCCATGAAGTGTGCCAAAGGATTTCAGTGATTTAAAAACATACTTGAAACGTACTGTCTAGAAGTGATGTTTATTTTTAAATAATGAATATGTGCATGTTTATAATTAAGGATTCCCATGATATGATGGAAGTCCTCAGTTCTCTTTTAAATGTTTATCTGTTAAGCTTGTCGTATGCCACATAAGCTCCCTCCCAGGCCAGCAACCACTCTCTCATCGAAAGGCATATTTCTGCGAGCCTCATTTCATTCTGGAGGGAATAAAATCAAGAGGAAAAGTAACAGCTGTGATCTCTACTGGATGCAAGACTTTTCAGACCTACCAACTGGCTTCTTCTTACAAGTGATTTCCAACCTCATGCTCTGCCAATACCTGACAAGGAACCTTCTATAACATTCGATAGTAAGTCTCATGAAACAGATTGTAAGTCTCACATGAAACGCAACAATATTATTTTTTAAAAAATGTTCTATTTTATTTTGCATCACATACAGGTTTTGTTACATTACTACAAGCAAAATAGGAAATCTCAGTGCTGAACAGTTGGGGACTTGTGAGGATGTATTGAAAACAGGAATGTTAAATGCATAGTTTGCTCAGCATGGAATGGGTAAACACCAAAACTGAGAGTGCTTTGGGTGTTTATATTTCAATTTTATAAAGTTTCTATAGCTATTACAATAACTTTGGACAAGTCTCCAAAGATAATCAGTTGAAGTTAGAAAATGTGGTAAATACTATTCCAACAGCTATTGGATATGGGACATTCTAAAATACAGTACTCATTCATTTCTATGGGAAATAGGTTTTAGAAAGGCATCCTGTCTTTTTTGCTGTCCCTTGCTACAAAACTTACTTATTTGTAACTTTGGCTCTTCATAGGATCATCCATCCATTCACAGATATGAGATTTGAATCTACACAGAAGCCTACTAGAATATTCTAGTTGAGATTTTTGATGGGAAGTCTATTCCATAGTGCATATCTAACACCATGATTCCCTCTGTTTCTTCAATTTTCCCAAGGCAAACTCAACAGCTCTAGAAACAAAGCAGTCACTACAATAACCATTTATACAGACAAAGGTGAATGGGTTATGTGTACGCAAAATGACAATTCTAAGAACACAATCACAGGTGAGCAATCATTTTTTTCATCATGCTTTCTGCACAGCACATATAAAAGAGAGTATCAAGTGTACCTTAGACAGTGTGCAGTACTTCAGGTGAGGTTAATGACAGCACAATTCTGGCGCTTTGCTTATGCTTGGACATCCGTCTATAATACAAGTAAGTCCTGTCCTCGACTTACGACCACAATTAAACCCAAAATTTCTGTTGCTAATTGAGATATTTGTTAAGTGAATTTTGCTCCATTTTAGGACCTTTCTTGCCACAGTAGTGAAGTGAAACACTGCAGCTGTTAAATTAGTAATATGGTTTTTCAGTGAATCTGGCTTTCCCATAGATTTCGTTTGTCAGACCGTAGCAAAGGTGCACATGACCCCGAGATACTGCAACCGTCATAACTATGAGTCAGTTGCCAAGTGTCTGAATTTTGATCACATGACTTTGAGGATGCTGGAACGGTCATAAATGTGAAAAACAGTCATAATCACTTTTTTCAGTGCTACTGTAACTTCGAATGGTCACTAAACAAACTGTTGTAAGTCAAAGACTTTATATATTGTGCAGCTGACCACTAATCAGAGCACATGGCTACTCTGAATAGGTCTGGAGGAAGTCACTCTTTAGAACAGTAATGCAGAAGCTGAAAATGCTTTTATGGAATGTGAAACAGATTAATTGGTAAAAAAAATCCTTGTAATCTGTCTGACATGTAACTTGCATCTGCACAGCCAACCCATTTGCCCTCCCTCCCCATGGCAGCAAGACAGTTAGATTCCTCTAATGGTATTAATACTACAAGTCCTTCAGCTATAGGCTTTTTCAGGGTTGAGGAGCCTTGAGACCATCCAGAGCAATTCCAAATGTAGCTGTGTGATAGAACATTAACCATTGATTGTGGATGGCTCTTTTTGGTCTGGTATAAATTGAAGTGGAGAGTTCTGAGATCATAGGAGTGGGTTCTAGTTTGAACAATCCTGATCCGTACACCTTAGTGTGAATGAAAAAAGGAAACAATGACCAGTCCAGTGCCAGGTCAGAAGAGAAAAAGAGACAGAGAATGAATGCTAGTATTAAATGGCAGGTATCTGCTGGGAGTAGCTACTGGAAAGGGCTATAGAAGTGCTTCTATTGGTAAAGTGTAATGTACTCTCTCACCCATTCCGGTAGGGATTTTGCACAGATGGAGGATCTATAAATGGAATGTGACTCAGAGACAAAAATAAACCAAAAATAATTAAAAAGTGTAGAACCAAAAATAAGTATTAATTGGGAAGATTAAAAGAGAGGATCAATTCCTATTTTCAAAACTGTATGTGTGCTACCCCCTAATCAACTATCCAACCAAGAGACAGCTTAACTGGGAAATATCTGTATCCTTTTTCCTCCAATTAGAAACAAGGGTGGGGAGTCAATGGTATTTAAACCAGGAACTAATCAGACAAAAAGCTTAGGCAGAAATAGTATTCTTTAGACCAGGGGTCTCCAACCTTGGCAACTTTATGACTTGTGGACTTCAACTCCCAGAATTCCTCACCCAGCAAAGCAAAGATATTAGACAACAGTGACTAAACATACAGAACTGCATTTCATACATTTTGCTAAGAAACAAATAGCAAGCTTACAAAAATGTACATTTTCTTTTTCATTAAAGCAAGAGTGCACATTTTTTCCTAAGGCAGCGGGTCTCGTAATATACTATCTCTACAACTGATGAATTGGAGTCTGATTTGGTAAGGTAGCATCAAGAATGGTTAAAGCAATTAGCTACAAAGTGAAGGGCACATACAGTTGTTGACAATCCAGATAATTTTAAATAAATTTAATTATGCTGAAGTAATATTGTCATATGAATTATAAATGGCATGAGAAAAAGAGTTCAGTACACTATACAGAGATACGGTAATTCCTATTCCTATATGCAGCAACATTATAAAATAAAAACTAAACAAAGCAATTGCATTTTATGTGTTTGGCTGCTTTACTTAATTTGTTGGCATGTTATATAAATACACCCTCTACTGGATCTCAAAATTACAGCAACTATCCAGATTTTAAAATAAGGATAAAATTTCTCTGAGTAAAGTTCACCTTATAATGACTATGTGGGAAAATTCATCATTCATTTCCTTATTTAAAATATGCAAAAAGTTCCCCCTTCTTTCTTGTAGGATTTTTTAAAAAAATAATAATAACCAACCTAGACACTATCCTTGCAATTTCCTAGTGATCTTCCTGTTGAGATATAATGACATCTGATTCTGCATAGATAGCTGACAAGCCAATTTCACCTTCTTTAAAATTTTATTAGACATATTTTACAATCTGAAAATGCAGAAAAATGTCAAACACCTTCCTGGAACATACAGCAAGATGTAAAGTCATTATTGTAAATCTACTTTAAGAGTCTAATATCCCTCCCCCAAAAGAGATCTTTTTGAATTTCTGTGTCTCTTGAGGTTACCCACACTCTACAGACACCACCCTTCTTGTCAAGTATTATTTGGCTACATAAAGGATATATGTTAAATGTATTTGCTGTTAATATACAAATTACTTCATAGTTTAGTAAAAGTTTAAGAGAGTTTTCAAATCTCAAAGCCTGGCTCCCAAATTAGTAGCATATATAATATCCTTCTTACAGAATGTTCCCACTAATAATCAGCTCTGGTAGGCTTACAAAATAATTTTGTTGAAAGGGGAAAAAAGAACTATTTATTTTCCTTATCTGATAATCAGGATAACCTATCCTTCTCCTATCTTGAATGGAATGCTATCTTGAACCAAATCAGACTCCAATTCATAAAGAACAGCTTTTCCTTCAGGGTTTCAGGCAAGAGCCTCTTCCAGGTGCCAGGAATCAGTCTGGGTTGCAAACTATACATTTTGTCATTGAAAAGAATAGCACTTTTCTGCCAATAAATGAATCATCATGAGGTTGATTTCCTTGTTGTGTTCCAAAGAGTTTGAGAGGTGCTTAAGAGGAGGTGACCAGCTTACTGGCATTGTGTCCTTTGATGTGCTGTCCCTGAACCCACTCCTGAACCCAATCCTCCCCCTCTGCCCATAATTTTCATTTTCTTCCCACCTTGAAACAGAAAAGTACACAAAGAAGTAAAGCTATGAATTATTCCTTTGTTCTTTCAAGTGTGCAAGATTCTAGTCATGATATTTTAAAAAAAGCATGAGTTCAGATAAATAAAATCAATAAAAGCCAAAAGTACAAGAGACTATTATAAAATGCATGCTGCTGTGAAGCAATCACTGAATAAGTGGAAAATACAGATTTGAAGTGCCTTATAGAAAGACAGTTTGTGACTCAGTAGCCTTTTTACTTCTGAGACACAAAAATAATACGTACAGCATCTATCACAATAACAATGGACGTAATAAAGGGGAACAGTCTCTATTGAATAACAAGGTTTTTTCCCAAGTTTCAATGAACACGACTGTTTCCGAGCTTCTTCTAGTTCAGTGTGAAAAACTCAAAAAGGTGCAAGAAACTTCCTACTGATAGGATTTTCAGCAGACTTAATTATTATTCTGGAAAGAATCATAGGTAAAATTGTTTCTCACAAAAGTATTCAAGAGATTAATTTCTGAAAGTGTTGATAAGACAAAAAAGAAATGACTGTCCTCACCTGGTGTGTACACTGTCAAGTAAAGGTCCACTTCTTGCCTTTAGCTGGTCAATTTCTAGTCTCAACCTGTCAATTTCATCAGACAGCCTCCTCTGTTCAGAATGAAAGCAGAAATTGTTTCTCTACAATCTCCAGTCAATTATAACTAACCTTCAAAATGAACACATTTGTGAAAAAATGCATACAAGCAAACAACAACGAAACAAAGCAGGAAATAGAAAAATACTAGTACAAAGAGACAAGATAGAAGGGACATTTCTGAAGCGCTATCCAAAAAAGCTGAGACTCTTGCTAGAAAAT
The DNA here is from genome assembly GCA_032468015.1 of Mimophis mahfalensis. Classification (NCBI taxonomy): domain Eukaryota; kingdom Metazoa; phylum Chordata; class Lepidosauria; order Squamata; genus Mimophis; species Mimophis mahfalensis. The sequence goes on along the minus strand of JANHFR010007587.1, from coordinate 266,913 downwards.
ATTATTTCACAGAAGAATCTATAACTACGGTAAATATAGAATAAACTTCATATATGTGACCTGTCTACCATATATACTCGAATATAAGCCGACCTGAGTATAAGCCAAGGTACCTAATTTTACCCCCAGAAACTGGAAAAACTAATTGACTCGAGCATAAGCTGAGGGCGGAAAATGCAGCAGCTACTGGTAAATTTCAATAATCAAAATAAATACCAATTTATTTTGATTACTGGAATTAAAGTCCAGGAGTAACATGCAGGGGGCACATGATGTGACTCCTCAGAAAAAAAGCTGCCTGTCCACTGGCCGAGCAGGCGGACGGGGGGGGGGGGAGCAGCCCGGTTAATCCAAGAATTCTGCTGCTTCCCCCAACACACCCCGGGGGTGGGCAGGGCTTCGGCATCCTTGACTTGAGTATAAGCCGAGGCTGACTTTTTCAGCACATTTTGGGTGCTGAAAAACTAGGGTTATACTCGAGTATATAAGTAGCTAAATTTTTACTAAATGCAAGCCTCAACAATATGTTTTCTAGTACTTAATTTACCTATGGTTCATTTGCATATGTATGGAGGTTGGAATTATGCTTTTCTAATCAGAAAACGAAACACTAGGTGCTTCATTATACAACAGGTACATTCGCTGTTGGTTATTACTACGTAAACTATTAGCCATGCCAGTATGACTGTTTGATATCTTCTGACTGTGTTACTTTGAAGACATCAAAAGAAATTCTGATAAATATGCCTGGTACTTCTTACACAAGGTTTAGTAATAGCATTTACCTTGTCATGCTGCTGCTCTTCAATCTGTTTTTGAGTATTTTCCAATTCTTGCAACAATGTGTTCTTAAAAACCAAAAGATAAATAGTTAGAAACATAAGGGGCCTGAGATAAGATCATAGAAGTTATGCCCATCAAAATAAATCATTTATTTTATCATAATTATTAAAACAAATAATGAATAAGGCACAAGACTCAAACTAGATTGGGTATCATGCTAGTTACACTAAGAGGAGAATATCACAGAAAAAAAATACACACAACAGGCATTGGTGATTCTTCTTAGATCAGTGTTTCTCAACCTTGGCAGCTTGAAGATGCGTGGACCTCAACTTCCAGAATTCCCCAGCCAGCAACACTGGCTGTGGAATTCTGGGAGTTGAAGTGCACGCATCTTCAAACTGTCAAGGTTGAGAAACACTGTCTTAGATTATTATAGACATGGCCAAACAGTAAAAATCTCTTTCTTCTCCCTGCCTGATCCCAGTTCAGTCCCACTGCCATTATTCTACCTAATTACTTATCAAACTCTTTATACAGCAAATTAACCATAGGACAAATGGAAAAATTATAAATATTTCATGAAATTCGCCAGAAATCTTTTTCACGGTGCTGTACGGGAATAATGTTTGCCAGTTATAATAGAACTGTAGCAATTATACATCATTTATAATGTATAATTGTTTATCTTCATGAATTGTTAGAAAATTTCTTGGAAAAAACTACAGTACACGCTTTCAAATATAATTTGAAACTGAAGTATCATTGGGTCTTTAAGTATATTTAGTAGCATTACTGAAGTTATTGGAGAGGGGGGGATGCCAAAATCATTTAAACTTTGCAGTGTCAAATATAAAACAACGTTTTTTACAACTTGACAGCATTTGAAGATAATTATTTTAGATGAGCAACAACTGGATTTTCAGTCCAGAAAGGACTCTCCGAATTTACAAACTATCATTTATATCTGAAAGTAATGCAGTTAAAATGATATTGTTATTCAGCACTGATATAAATGAAAAAAGTAAGTAGTAATGGCACCAGAATGCCATTACATTTAGGCTCATTCGCTAGAGAGGAGGATTTTGTTAGGAATGGTACTGACTGCCATTCCTGTTTGTGATCCTTGAAGATGGCACTCCCTGAGCAAAGAAATGTGAAGACAGCCTAGTCTACCAGATCTAACTGGATGGACAGATACTACTGCTACTTGTGCAGATACTTTAACTGCACCCAGAAGTCAACTGGCTACAATATAGCTTGCATAGTAAGAGTGTTATATGGGTGAATCAAGATACGTCTATAATGATTTTGTAATCCTGTGTATATTTACTTAGTAGGACTACCTCTTCAGAAAAGTCAACCAATTTGCATTTAATCAAAAGTACCTTTCTTGCCCATGAACTCTCAACTGCATCTCAAGCAACCTAAATCTGGTTTTTTGATAGCTTATGTGTGTGACTGTGTGTCACACACATACATATACATACACCGAGAAAGACATGATAAGTTTCTCAGAAATTCAAGATGTGAATATGGCTCAATGAAATAAAGGGATTTCAAAAAAATTCAAAACCCAAAATTCTATTCCATATTTATTGCAGCAGCTATTTAAATCATAGTTTCATAGTTCATAGTTCATAATAAGAACAAAGAGAAAACCCCCAGAATGAAGGCAAAGTATTATAAAAACCAAGGCAGCAAAGAATCAACCCTTCTAGCCAATCTACTCCTATGCTCTAATGCGCCGCAGCACTAGTAAGTTTCTAATGTTGCTTCTACATAAATCACTGGCCTGAAAACAGGACTACAGGTAGTCCTCAACTTACAACCACAATTGAGCCTAAAATTTCTGTTGTTAAGTGAGACATTTATTGAGTGAGTTTTGCCCCATTTTATGATCTTTCTTGCCACAGTTAAGTGAATCACTGAGGTTGATAAATTAGTAACCCAGCTGTTGAGAGAATCTGCCTTCCCCATTGATTTTGCTTGTCAGGTTGCAAAAGGGGATTCACATGACCTTGGGATACAGCAGTGGTCCTAAGTGTGAACCAGCTGCCAAGCATCTGAACTTCAATAATACGATCATGGGGATGCTGCAAAGGTTGTAACTGTGAAAAATGGTCTTGTCATATTTTTCAGTGTTGTAAGTCAGGGACTACCTGTATTCAAAACAAAAAAGTTATGATCCATGTCTTAGCTTCTTTCTAAAGATGGATTTTTGAGGTTATGAACATTCCAGTACCATCTTAGGTAAAGGTAAAGGTTCCCCTCGCACATATGTGCTAGTCATTCCTGACTCTAGGGGGCGGTGCTCATCTCCGTT
>JANHFR010007587.1:241744-257614 GCA_032468015.1 Mimophis mahfalensis | reverse complement strand
TCAGCACCAGCAGACAGGGGAGCCGCGCAGCTGTTCCCTCCCGCGACCCTTGCCGCTCGCTCCCGCACTTGGAAACCTTGCGGGCGGCGAGCGGGCGAGCAGGCCAGCATGCAGGGCAGGGCCGAGCAGGCAGGGCGGGCAGCGAGCGGGCGGCGGCGGCGGCGTGGGTCCGTGACCCCCAGAAAGGGTCAGGCGACCCCCAAGTTGAGAACCGCTGTTCTAAATGGTCCACAATTTCAATTGCAATGCCTCCTTTGTGAAAAGGTTGTGTGATACCTAATTTAATAACCAAGGGATCGCTGGCAAGGACAAGGCTTTAAACATTTTCTACTCAAAGAAAGTTGTCTGTTAATTTTAACTGTCTTTACGTTTGATTTTAAAATTCTGTAGTTTTATTACAGGTTTATGTGCAATCCCAATTGAACCGCAGGCGCAGTACTAGTCAGGAAGACAAAGTAGCAGCACTCCTGGGAAAGAATCCTCTCAACAAGAATAGCAATAGCAATAGCATTTGATTTATATACCGCTTATCAGGGCGTTCAACCTCTCTAAGCGGTTTACAAAGTCAGCATATTGCCCCCAACAATCTGGGTCCTCATTTTACCCGCCTAGGAAGGATGGAAGGCTGAGTCAACCTTGAGCCTGGTGAGATTTGAACTGCCGAATTTCAGGCAGCTGGCAGCTAAGTGCTACATACAGCACTCTACTCGCTGCACCACCACGGCTCCTGGTAAAGAATACCTAGGAAGAAAGTTCTGCTAAAGAAGCAAAATGGGCCTTCAAAAATAGAACACATCATCCATGAAGCTCTCTATCAGATTGACACTAGCATTCCATTTGCCATGACATTAAACCCCATTACCTGACGATGGAGAGACTCTTTATTGGCAAGCTCATTCTCCAACTTGTCGTTAAGGTCATGAATGGAAGTTGCTTCTCTCTGAGCTGCCAGATAGCGTTTCTCTAGGGTGGTTATCCTCTCCTCCATGTCTTCTTTTTGTGCCAAAGCCTGGGAAAGGAAATATTAAAAATGCAGGTTTACTTCTACAGTAGAGTCTAACATAGTCTAGTTCCATTGTAAAATCAGAGTCAGCCTGTATCCATTTTTCCACTGTTTTAGTGGAAGTGGGGCAACAAGTGCTGGAAAACTCCATCACAGCTAAATCCTCTGACACCTGGCAGCAAATTATATTCTCCACATCATTTGCAGATGTAGAACGTCTGTACAGTACTGATTAATGCCTTTCACTATCTGTCAGAGATACTATCACAGTCGCTTCAAGGAGCAAAGAGAGATTAACAAGGAAGAGAGATTGGTCGGTGAAAAAAATGTAACCTGGATTTTCAAGGACGTGCACTAAACATATAAGGAACCTGCCGAGCTTTTTCAAGGATTTTAACACAATATTCTAAACTAGATTACCTTTCTGGAAAGGTTTAGAATAATTTTATAATTTAGTACTGGATAACTAAACCCACTTCTTCAGTTACTTCAGTAAACTCAGAATTCAGTCTAAGGAGAAAAACTGAATTATTTTAAATTGATTTAGAAAAGGGGGTTTTCTGTGCCATCATTTTCACAACTGGAATTTAGCACTCTGACCTCTCGTAGGTCCCTCTGGTACTTGTTGCTCATTTCCTCAGATTTGATGAGGTCCCTCCTGGCTGTGCTTAGATCTTCTTCAAGCTCAGCAACGCTGGCAGCCAGACCTGCTAACCGTTCTTTAGCTTGTGCTAGTTCAAAGTTTTGTTTCTCTAGAAGCTCCTGCAGTTCCACAATCTGACTTGCCCCATCATCGGGGTGTATAGAGCCATTGGGGAGTCTCTATCAAGGAATACAGAAAAAGATTCCAAGTTTTCGTATCAATAAATAGATACTGAACAAGTGTCATTGCAAGTTTCTAAAATCTATTCAACAAGTGCTAAGGTATCAATCATTCTTTTGATATGTAAACAACATAATAGGGTGGGTTTTTCTTCCATCCAATTGTGTCTGATTTTCACAGGCTGCCTGGACAAGATCCTGCAGTTTTCTTAGCAGGGTTTCCAAAGTTTGCCATTGCCTACTCCCCAGGGCTGTGAGAAAGTGACTAGCCCAGTGGGGGCGAAGCTTTTGGGCACCGAATGCCAAAATTGGGAGCAAGCAAGCGTGTGAGTGCACCCGCGTGCCAGAAACCAAAAGATCACATGATCTTCCGGTTTCCGCCACTTCTGCGCATGCATGTAAGACCATCCCAGAAGAGCAACAGGCGATGGCTCTGCGTGTCCAGAGAAATGGCTCTGCATGCCACTTCTGGCACACGTGCCATAGGTTTGCCACCACTGGATTAGCCCATTAGGGTCACCCAGTTTTATGCCTAAGATGTAGAACTAGAACTCACAATTTCCTGATTTATAGAGTGATTCCTTACCCACTATACCAAACTGGCTGTACATAAGTATATAGCTCTACACAATATACCCTTTGAAAATAAGATATCTTAAATCAGATGAAATCTTAGAACTCGGATATCAAACTCGCTGCATCAGGTTGCTGTCACATGATTTTTTTTTCCCTTCGTGGAACTGGGGTGGGCGTGGCCTGTACGTGATGCATCCAGGCCGCTGGCCACCAGTTTGACACCCCTGTCTTAGAACAATTGGAAACTGTTCAATCAGCCTATTTCAAAATTTTAGAAACTCAGCAAAGAAAACACAAAATTTGCCTATAGGCTAAGGAATCCCACGGAACATAATTGTCTGACTCAGAATTGCAGACCTACAGTATTTCAATTGTATCTTGGCTATTATCCAGTTCCCAGAAAGTTGCCTCTTACCTTCCAAAGCATTTTTTGTCCAGATTCTTTGCCCTCAGTCCTTTTTTCATCTTCCCCTACAGGTGCTTCCCTTTGGGAAGATCCTTGCTGAAGAGCATTTACCTGGAAAATACATATTCAGTAGAACTAACAGTTGTCATAAACATGAAAAAACTTGCAAAGCACATCTATAAAATAAGGGATTTAGAATTCTTCTGACAGTGAAACCGATATTTTAAAAGCTTTCAAAGGACGCCACACCTACTTTTCACTTACGATGAATTACTGGAAAGAAAAATCTACATCTGATAAGTTATTTTGTGCAGTTTAAACGTCATGGTATAATAAAAGCATGCATGTATTTAACTAATCTTACTCATTACATTGCTGCCATCTATTCTGCCATTTTCTTCTTTTTTTCTTCCCTTCCTTGGATATGAAATTGTCCAGATATTATTTATTTTACTTGCAAACCATCTTCATTATTGTAACAAATAACTCAAGGTGGCAAACTTATCAAACACACCTTCCTCCTCCTATTTTCCCCACAACAACAACCTTGTGAGGAAGTTTGGGCTGAGAGACAGTGACTGGCCCAAAGTCATCCAGATGGCTTTCATGGCTAAGGTGGGACTTCAGCTCATGGCCTCCTGCTTTCTAGCCTAGTGCCTTAACCACTAGACCAGTGGTTCTCAACCTGTGGGTCGGGACCCCTTTGGGGGTCGAATGACCCTTTCACAGGGGTCGCCTAAGACCATTGGAAAACACATATTTCAATGCAAATACAGGTGTATGTGAAAATAATTTTGTGGTTGGGGGTCACCACAACATGAGGAACTGTATTAAAGGGTCGCAACATTAGGAAGGTTGAGAAACACTGCACTAGACCAAACTGACTTTCTATTACCATAAAGACAGACCACTCTGCATTTTACATTGGTCTTTGTTGCTCTATGTGCTTGTGATAAACAGAACTGACAAATTATTTGAGAAACATTCCTATGAAATCTGGGATAGAAAATGAAATGCATATTTACTTGCTGGTGGGCACTGGATAGCTGTTCTTCTAGTGCTGCTACTCGTTCCAGTGCTGCTCTTAGGCGTTCTCTTACCTGAAAATGTAAAGAAACTGAATTGTTATTTGAAAGGGAAACTGATACAGAGTTTTCTTATAATTTATTGGACTAAGCTGCCAGACTTAAGAACACCTAGCACCTGAAATTCCACTTCATAACACCAACAATTTAATGAGATCACTCCTCTTAAATTATTTGCCAGAAGGGTGCAGAACTGTTAGCAATAGGAGCCTGGATCTCATTCAAATAACAGAATGCTCTTGTGAGAGACTATGATCTTTCATATAGTGACTTGGTCTGCATGTGGAAAGAGTACTCAGTAGTGCAGCGGACTAAGTGCTTGCACTTAGCGCTGGCTGCCTGCAATTAGTGCAAGTTCTAATCTCACCAGGCTCAAGGTTGACTCAGCCTTCCATCCTTCTGAGGTAAGTAAATTAAGGACCCAGATTGCTGGGGGCAATAAGTTGACTTTGTAAGTCAATAAGCTGACTTTGTAAAACACTGCTTGGGGCCCCCGAAAGCCCTAATAAGCTGGTCTATACAAAGAATGAAGGCAATTGCTATAGTGCATTGTAAGCTGCCCTGAGTCTCTGGAGAAGGGCGGCATATAAATGGAATTTTTTTAAAAAAAAAACCTGTCTGTAAGCATAAACAGAAGATGATTTCAGAAAGTTGTCTAAATTAGTATTTTCCAACTTCAGCAACTTTAACATCAGCAATTTTTTTGAACCAACTCCCAGAATCACCTAGCCAGTATTCTGTGAATTGAAATACAGAGTTGAATTAGAGTAGAAGTGGACTGCTGGAATACCCCTTTAGAAGAACACTTACATAAATTCAATTTGGACAGTAACTTCCTAGAATGTAAAGCAGTAATATTTGAGAATTTTCTTCAAAGGGCAAAACCTTTTAATATGGTAATCATTTAATGAAAGGATCAAAAGATGCATGAGAGTTCTAAGGAAGTGCTGAGCCAAAGCAATACTAGAGATCACCACAACTTCGTTACTTGAAAAGATTATGAGATAAAAGCAGATGGCTTAATTAGAGCTAAACTTTCTCCAAAAAAACTAACCACTTTGTAAGTCTCACCTTCTCATCCAATGCTTTGTGATGTTCAAATAAAGACTTCAGGGCCTTCAGAACTTCAACCTCACTGGAGACACCTGATGGAGACTGAGCTTGCCGCTTCACTACTGTCATCCTCAGAGAGCGTTCATGCCTTGAGACCAGGCACTCCAAGTGCTCCAACAAAAGCTGAAAATCAAACAGCACCTCCAGTTAATCTTTATGTAAGTTAGCATAAACAAGATAAAGCCTTCAGTCCTTGATATGAATAATTACCAGGTTTAACTTCAAGGGCATTTTCTGCACCAGAAATATGGTCATCAGACTAAGACTGAATCTTAAAACCTGATAGATAAGATTTTATGTATAAAAATAAATTAATAAACATACATATATTGAGAGGAAGAGATAGGTAAGCTTTTATGAACTGTCCTTGGATTAATTCAGAAATTATCCTGATGTTGTTTTAAAAATTCATATTATAAGATGTAAATCTTATAATATGGGCCCCCCAAAATGGGGGTTGTAACACTCTAAGATGGTTACAACCTATCAGGAACAGGGTGTTTTTTTTTAAAGTTGATCATGTTTATGCAGGCATAGTGGGAGTAGTGTTAAAATTCACTCATACTTTTCTTGGTAATCTTACTTAGGTCTTCTGCAGCCAAAACTGAGACAAAACCCAGTCTGAGTTTTGAGAGACGGTGGTGGGATAAACCCAGTGGTGGGATTCAAAACTTTTCACTACTGGTTCTGTGGCCGTGGTTTGGTGGGCGTGGTTTGGTGAGTATGGCTGGGTGGTCATGTGACTGAGTGGGCATGGCCAGCTCGACATCACTCATAGCAACTACCAGCAGCTGGAGGCTTCTAGTGAAAGGCAGCTGAGCCTCATCATGTCCCCTCCACCCCCCGCACCAAGGCAGTCCTTCAAAAGTTGAGCAAGGAGAAGGGCCAGTGGGTGGCATGTGGACAGAGCCCCTGGGGAAGGCCAGAGCCAGGGACTGGTGCATCCCCTTACTGGGGCTTGCTTGCAGGCACACTCACCTAGGGAGATCAGGGCCAGGGGGGAAGGCAGGCAGCAATGGGAGGTGAAGGCAAATTAGCAATGGCAAGCGAGTGGGTCAGATGAGGAGTGATGGGGAGAGTAGGGCGGGCAGGGGTGGGGCCAGCCAAAGGTGGTGTTTGCCAGTTCTCCGAACTAGTTAAAATTTCCCCTACCAGTTTGCTTGAACTGGTCTGAACTGGTTGAAAACCACCTCTGGCTAAACCCCTGTGTCTAGCCATCTGTCAAAACCATTTGCCAACCATAATAGTACTGTGTCTGGCAGATGGTTTCCTGCTAGTGTGGCATGTGGTAGTACATACAAACTTAGAAGCATCTCTAAGTATAGAATTAGTGAAGTTCAGTACTTCTATTTCTCATTTAAAATTTCTAGCATTTCAAATGGAAAATGTATTGATGTATACATTTTACTGAAAACAGTAAACCTAAGCAAAGAAACTATTTACGCATCTTTTGCCCAAGTTTGCTTTCAAAAGAATCATTAGTTATATTCATGAAGTAATCATATAAATTAGCAACTTTTCTTGACAAAACTTGGCTTTTCTTTAGAGACTGCCTTTTTTTTCTGTTCAGTTGTGTCCAATTCTCAGAGGCTGCCTGGGCAAATCCCTGCAAATTTCTTTCCAAAGTTTTTCAGAAATGGTTTGCCATTATCTTTTTCCTAGGGCTGAGAGAGAATAACCACCCCAAGGTCACCCAGGAGACTTTAAGGTGGAACTAGAACTCATAGTCTCATGGTGTCTAGCCTGTTCCCTTAATCACTGCACCAAACTAGCTCTCTGAGAGAGTGCCTTTAACAAATCCCTAATGTTCTTTGTAGTGGTTTACAAATAATCGAAGGATTGTCACAGACAGAAGGGTATGGATTTATTCTCCATAACTGGACACGGTCCTAAACTGCAGGTATGAAAACCAAGCTGTATTCCAAGAAACATAAAATACAAGGCCAACATTCTATAGAATTTACACTGAATTTAACAGAGATTATGTTAAACTCTGTCATAATCAAAAGAACAAGAGAACAGTAATATCAAATACTACTGAAGATGGCAAATTCTACAAAAAGCTTTCAATCCTCTTAAAACTTAGGATTGGGGCAAACTGCAAATTTTCTGTGTAATTGTCTATTAGATAGAGTTGGGGGAACCTTAGAGAAAGGCAGAACATGCTGCATTTCAATTAACTTAGGTAGTTAATTCTAGGTTCATAAAGGAAACCATATGATTTCTTTCCTTTTGCTTTGGAATGATGCACAAATCAGGCCATTATGGCACATTCAGCAACTTATGATTAAAGTATGGCTGAATGTTATCTGCAAATATAAATGTTGCTTTTGGATTAAGCTACCAACAGAACTGTGTCCGGCATAAAACTCATTTATTACTCACCCGCGTATTATTGCGTTCTGCTTTCAGCTCAGAGATTTCCTCTTCCCTTTCCAACAGCTGTTCTCGACATGCATTGAGTTCCCTGGTCAATGTTGCAAATTCCTGCAAGACAACCATAAGCTCCACAATTGAGTTAGGTTTCTATAGATTTTGCCTAAATAAAAGTAATGCCATTAAAAAAAAAGGGAAATTCATTCCTATCCTTCCCCGCCTCGTTATCCTACCCAAGAAGATCACAAAATATTTCAGTTACCCAAACTGGATTTATGTTACACATCTGATTACGAATTATAAAATCAGCTGAATAAAATGCATAGTCATTATTCAACAAACAAAAAGCAGCCCTGACATTTATCAGCAAGTTTTTATGCTTTACAAGGCATTCAAGTGTTCCGAAGTTACATATATTACTTTGGTGTAATCTGAAAGGGCAGTAAGATTCCACTACCACAGATACTTCTGCCCTCAGTTCCATTCCTTTGTGAATTCAAGAAAATAAGAAACAGCAAGTAAAGAGTTTCGTCTGTTCATTTAAGACAGTTATTAGTAAGTGCATTTTTAGTATATAAAATATCTTCAGCCTTATATGCCAGCTCAAATTGCCATCTAATGTTTGGTAGCAAAACAATATATAGCTTTGCTCATTTGTTTTCCCACCAAGCAAGATTTGGATCAGCTTTCTGAGTTTTGTGTATAGCTTACACCAGGGCTTCCTTTAATTTTATTCACACAATAAACCCAAAAGGTATTTTGGGCTGAGAATGGCTGCCTAACATTATTCAATGAGTTCTGAGCATGTAAGACCTTAAGATGACTATAATTATTGTGCTTCATGGATTCTGTAGAGTTAGAATGGTGTAAGCATTATTTTTCATCATCAAAGGGTAATATCACCTGAAAAGGAGGGGACAGCCCTGGTGTGAAAGATTGTACTTACAGGCCTGGTGTGATAGAAAGTGCTTCCCCCCACATGCAGAGAGACATGGTTGGCGGGCGCTCCTGGCTCCCATGTAGGGATATCCAGATCTCCTGGCCTCAACTGTCCTGAAAGTCCTTCTCTGCACTGACTTATGTGGACGGGGCAGAAGTAGCAGGCAGCTTTCTTTCCTTCGTTTCTTGATTAGCCAAGCAACCAGGCAAATGATAAAAGTTAAATTCCCTATCAGAACAATTCAATAACAAATGTAACGCTTTCTAATGAGCAGCAAAGTTAAGGTACTAAATGGAAGATAAAGCCTGAAAGAGAAAGAGGAGAAAATAACAATTGAGTCTGTAGGATTTTTCTGAATAGCTGCTCCTCTAGACAAGAAATGCATATAGAGAATACATAAAACAAGGTACAGCTCAGATCATTTCCCATTAAACAAATTAAGGTTATAATTTGCATCAAGCTTTTACTAGTTCTTACACTGATATTGCATTCCCAATTTCCAGCTTCTGTAGAACTGGAGTGCTGCTTTTCTAGTTGTGAGCCCACTGGGAGAGATATTTTGTCTTCCCATGAGAGGAAATCACAAAACCAAGATAAAATTGATTTTCCCATCACCATGCATACTCTGAAGGAAATCTCACTACTGATTGTTTTTTAATGGCATCACTCTAGACTGACAGGTTAGATGTTGATTTTTCTCTTATGTGTAAACCCTTTGGGGTGAGATTTTTTTCATCCCAAAGCATTCCATGGTGGCCTCCCATTCAAATAGTAATAGCATTTAGACTTATATACCACTCCACAGTGCTTTACATCCTTTTCTGAACTAATTACAGAGTCAGCATATTGCCTCCAACAATTTGGGTCCTCATTTTACCAACCTCAGAAGGGTGGAAGGCTGAGTCTTGTTAACTGGTCAGAATCAAACTGCTGGCAGTCAGCAGAATTAGCCTGTAATACTGAATTCTAACCACTGTGCCACCATGGCTCTGTCAAAAAATAAACTCTAAAACAGTTCTCAAATTTTAGCTTACAATTCATCTGTACAATGTATATCATTCCAGTCTGAGTACTCTCCATGTCAATATTTTTCTCCCTCGGACCACAACACAAGAAAGTCTAGTACTGGTTAGAAATACTAACACTGGTTAGCTTCTAAATCCAGACAAGGCCAAACAGGTGCTGTCATCTGCCAAAATGAAAGAACTACACTAGAGTTCATAATTTATCATTTCCCACTGATTGTTAGTGACATTGTCCTGGGGGAGAAGTGAGAGCATCAACAAAAAGGTACTGATTGAGGCTGCCCTCTCTGACATACAATATTGTCTCTGACAGTGCAAAGCTACTGCTACCCTTCAATGAGCCTTTCACCACTATGAGAGACTATATATTTCCAAGAAAACTCTGGTAACTAGGTTTTTTTGCCTTTTCATTAGAATGGTGTTGCCATGTGTTTATCAATTAGAGAACCTACTGTGATGATGACTCTGTAAGAGATGTAAAACACTCCTGATGATAAACAGAAAGAAGAAGAAAAAACCAATAGCCATATCTCATTTTCTGCCTCTCAAGTGTCCCTTCTATAATTTCAGAGGACTTTAAAAACTAAATGACAGTTGGAGAAATTTCTACAGACACAGATTACCTCAAAAAGGGCAGAAATAAACCAAGCAGGGTGCAAAGCAGGGAAATACAATAGGAACTATTTTGTGAGATGCTTGATTCTCTTTGGGAAGGTATTAATAAATTGTATTTTCATAACATAGAGCACCTGAACTAGCTCAGAGTGCTCTTAATGGGCCATCTTTCCCAAATATTAGAATACAAACAAAAAAACAAAGTTCAGATAATCAGCTTGCATTTTCTCTGTCTTGATGTTTTGGTAAAATAAGTGTAGTGTAGCATAAGAGATGAGAAGGGAGAAATCGTCCTGTGTGTGTCTTCACTGAGACAAAATCCAAATACATGTATACTACAAGTAGTACTTGGTAAGAAAAGTTAGGAAAGTTAATGCAAAAGATAATTGTCTGATTTATTATACTGTAATATAAGTAACAGCAGGTTGACTTGCAAGGTAACCTTTGAACCAGAAATCCTTGCTTGCATATGGTAATGTGAATATGCCTGGGGTGGCACTGCATTTCATTTGTGCTTGAGGCACAGTAACCAATATGTGCCCAGCTGATGGGTGTTATGTCCTTACTGTTAAAAGGCAATGTGGCATGTGACATGGTTATAACTAAGACTGGTAACCTACTTTTTTTTTTAATTGAAAAGTTTTACAAAAAGAAAAATACATTTTCGCCACCCAATGAAATAGATCTGAATGAAGATGACCTGATTTGAAGCAGTAGAATTGATGAATACACACAGGGAAATGAAGGTGTAAGTTTAATTATGAATAAAAGCACTAAAATATATCTCAGAAAGCATAGTCTGGTATCATCTAAGTTATTGTGCATGTGTGTAGTATTCATAGGTAGTAAAATTTGTGCATATTCATAGGTAGTAAAATGTGTGCGCTATGAAACTAACGAAAGGTGATAAAAGAAAATCAGAGATCATTTTGCACAAAAACTGCACTTTTCAGAATGAATGTATCTCAGAAGTAAAAGTTATTCTATTAGAAGAGATGAAAGGATTTGTCAGAAAGAGGTGAAAGAATACAAAAAAACTGTTTGGGACACTCAAAGACCCAAGCATGAAAGAGAATGAAACTTATAAGTAAGTGTTTTAAGTAATTGATAAGGTCAGCTTCAAATACATGATTAAAACTTTGCCTTTAAAATTGCCATATGTACATACAAGGACTGATTCATTCATTCACAAGGAATGGATCTTAGAGCATAATAGATAGATAGATAGATAGATAGATAGATAGATAGATAGATAGATAGATAGATAGATAGATAGACTGATTGATTGATTGATTGATTAGGAGACAATGAGAGAATTAGTGAAAGATATTAAGGTGAAGAGAGATTGTACCATTATTTGGTAGAGTCAAAAATCAATTTTGGGAGCAAACAGACATCCAAACAACTACGGTAAATTATGTCAGAATGAAAGAAGAATGACTAGAGGAAGAAAAGGGTTGAATCCTGTTTTAAAGGTTATCAGAGGATAAATTAACAAAATGGTTGGTAAGTAGCTGTAAAGAAAGACAAGATGACATGGCTTGGAAAAAGTAGAAATAAGCACGTTACAAAGTGCTAGAGAAGCACATGGAGTTACATTAATAGGAAGTATGAAAAAAATTGCTTGATGGAATGGTGAAGGTAAAGGGGTGTAGATGGTAAAAAATTCATATATAAGAGAATAACTGCTGAAAAAAAATGAAGGGAGAAAGACAGAAGATGGTAGAATCACCAGCTAAAGGAAAGGTGAGCAACTCTAGAAGGAATAAAAAGACATTTCAGCTTGGAGTCAGTTCAGGGGACAAAACATTGGAGAACTGCCATTTCCCAAGGGAAGTTTGGTGAGATTTTTGTAATGTAAGGTAAGCAATGATAAAGTATCTACTTCAGCTTGTTCATGGTTTGGTTGTTTGCACCTGGCCAATCAGGTGTTTAATAAGAAAATGGACATAGCAAAGTATGTATCAAAAGGAGTAAAGAACTAGTTACTGTACAGTTTTGATGGAAATAAAACATAGTTTGGAAATCTGTGATACAGGCTATGCAGGAAGACTTCAGCCAAGTAAATAGCATTAAAACTAAACATGGTTATAGATGACCAGGCTGAGCCCACAGGGTCAAACATGTCTTGAGTCTTGAGTCCCTTCCTACCCGTAAGAGATAAATGTCCAGCCCATCTTGAATTCCATTGACTCTTATCTACCACCAATTTGCTTTAACCATTAATAGTTCAGATTCTCGTAGAGTGCATAAGCTTGCAATAAACTTTTATATTCATTTGAACTGCCTGGACTTCTGATTTTCCTGCACTTGACAGTGGTAATAAAATTTGGAATACAAATGAAGTGAGGGAATGTTGGAAAGAGTGTTTCTATCAGAATTTATACAGTTGTTGTAGAATTAACATAATTATCATAAATTATGAACGTCAAAAATGCTGTGAGAAAGTTGAATAATGTATGGTTGCAAGAACATGGGAAAATACTGAAGTATTTTTATTATTTGCTTATGGAGAGGCAGGGTGATGAACTGTTCCACCTCGTTGTAACTACTACATCTATGTCTGATGGTTAGAAATATACAATTATTATTCCCTTATATAAAAGGAAGGGTAGCAAGAATATATGCAAAAACTATTAAGAGATTTTTTTTCTTATGAATGCCAGGAAAGATTTTAGCAGAATTTCAGGCTACATGAAACTTGCTTTAGCAGAATTTCAGGCTACATGAACCTTAAAAAGGAATAGTGTGATTAGTATACAGTACAATATGTAAAGTTTTTTAAAGAAACATTTAAGTATTTTTGCAAGGGACTCAAGATTCCTATGGTGTTGCAAGATTCTGTTAATATAAGTAGTATTCATGGTTTTGCTTCTTATCAGGACTATCTCAAAGGGTTAACATAAATCTTGCAAGACTGAAAGTACACTTCCCCTCTTTTCTCTTTATTATCCAGAAAACTAGAGAAGGCCACTTCTGATACACTTGGTATCTCCACCTGTAGAATGAGATAACTTTTACATGCCTGTTTGTCTAGTCTACAGCTCTTCCTCCTGCTTGTCAAGATCATTCTCACATGCCATTTACAGATACAGATTTGTGCGACTCCCTTAACTAGCTAAACAGCAATTTGAAACAGTTACCTTTTGGAATCCAATATTACCTTCTCTCATTGGTATCATGGTTCTTGTGGATACGTTTAACAAGTTTTTCCTCCTTTTATTAATGCAATTCTTTATAAGCTTATATTATTTTGAATGGTAAAATGTGCAGTCATAAACCTGGCAGATGAGACAAGACACCAGGGTCATCTTTAGTTAAGGCGCTGGCTCAGGACACCAAAGCTTAAGAGGCCCCATTGATATCCTCCTTCCAAATTATTCTAAAAGTACATTTTCACATCAGCAGGAGGCGGTGCCATTATTCGACATGGCCTAGGGGGTGCCATATTCTCTTGAGTATACGAATTAGGCAATTAAAAATATTACATTTAAATATTTGAAAATTAAACCCTACCTGGAGAAGCTAAGGATAATCTTCCTACATCTCACCCTACACAGCAAGAATGATAGCACTTGTTGTTTTTAAATTTAAATATTTAATAATTATTGACATGTTTTTCAGAAACAAAATGCAATAATATATGAGGTTGTCAAACTCGTTTGTATTTCCTATCAAGTTGTTTCATTCTTTCAAAAAACATTTTAAAGTATCTTAATAGGATCCATACATCATAATATCTAGAAGAGTATACCCACTAAAATCAGTGGGATTTTGACATGACTGACTGGAATACCATCTATTTGAATAGATCAGTTCTAACCATGAGTATATCTGGATGGGATCCATAATAAACCATTCTTTATTTTTATTTTTTCTAAATAAGAGGAAGAAAGAAATAATTCTGGAGTATTGGTCTCATTTGAGATATTTAATTGGAATTATGGTTTCTGCCAAACTTATTTTGTGAATCAAAACAGATGCCAAAGCAATCAGTACTATTGAGTAAGCATCACACAAATAATTAGCCCAATTTGTAGCCAGAAAAAACCTTCTCCCTTAAAAAAAACAAAAAAAACAGAAAAGAATGTCCCAATCAATCACCATAGTGGTTTCAAACTTCTCATAATTGACAATAGGCCTCTGTGATTTGCAGTAACGATTATTAGCTGAAATGTTAGAAAATAAGATAGCAGTAGTGATAGCTGTAATAATAATAAAACAACAAATTTTTCTTGGCCATCAGAGTTCAAGCTGAGTATCTCTGAGATTGCGCATGAGCACAGCCTGGATTCTTTCAGAACTCTCTCTGCAGCCATTATTTCAAACATTAAAATCTCTCTGTTGGATTATCTACAAACCATTAGTTCACCGTACTATTTCTCATATAGTAAAATGGGAAGCTTTTAGGAAGCCCACCACAAATATGACAACCCCTTTTTCCTGTCCTTCCCCATTCAAAGTACTCAGAATGGGGTATTCAAAGCGTGCTACCTCTGATTTTGGCAACAGCATAAAAGCATCCTGAAGGAGGACAGTCACTGTCACTTGAACCCCACGTTATCAGTAGAACTTAATTTTGTAGCTATTTAAACATATAGAACTGAAGTGTGTATGTGTGTGTGAAACAAGAAAGATAATTAAGAACTAATAATTAAGATGAAAGAAAGAGTAAAGAAAGAGAGAATGAAGCCAAAACTGTAGAAAGAAAAAGAAGAAAAAAAGAAATATAAAGAACTGGTTTCTGATTTTCTTTTATAACAGTTATAGGTATATATTTAAAAACTTCTGTAAAATTACAATATTAATTTCATTAGAAGGAAATATTAAAATTACCAAAGTAGAATATACAAAGAAGCAAAATTAATCATGTCTCTTACCGGTATCTAAAAGTACAGCTTAAAGCACAATCAAATCGTGCAAGCTTATTTGACCGGAAATTATAAAAGAACTGGGGGGAAATTAATCTCAGGAATTTTTGAAATATCCTAATTTTAGCATATCATTTCTACATATCATTTCTACGACTCTTGGTAATCGCACTCTGGGAACATAGGAGTATAGAACAAAGTATAAATGTCTGCCCTTTTAATCAACAAACACAGCATGCAGTTTGAAATAGCAGGGGGGATTTAATAAACTGCAAGTTCCTACTCACTCAGCTATTACTCACTTCCAGAACCCTATACGCAATTTTCTGTGATTGTTCAGGTAACTTAAAGCAAAGAACAAACATTTCTAAATGAGTAGCTTCCAAAAGTCAAGGGCCCTTTCTTACATATAAATGCCAGTGACACCTTTGGAGGGCATATTTGTTCCCAGGAAGTAGCCCTAGAACCATTAGTTCTTAATGGTGGTGGTATAACCAGCAGCACTAACACTGCCCAAGTCCTCTTGCCCTCACAAAGACTTCTGGAACTACCTATGGTAACAGAGTTTCCATTCCTTAACACAAAGAAAAAAAGTAGGATGTCACAAATAATTTCTGAAAGAAGATGCAAATCTTTCTGAAAATGTAGACAGGCCCGAAAACCTCATAAGCCTGGAGTATTTCTATCTAGAAAAGGGAAGTGCTAGGATGGATAGGTATTGCAAGTAATACCCTGCTTACCTGAAACATGAACATGCTGAAATTAATGCCATTGGGAAGATGGATGTTTATGAATTGGTTCCCCGTAGTCATGCAGGAAAATCATAGCCACCTTGATCAGTAAATCCATAACTCTACAGACTGAAGGGAGAGTAGCAACTAAATCCAGGAAGGAAAGTTAGAAGTAGCACAGATTCTAGATGCCACTGCACACCTTGGTTTGAGACTCAAATCAGTAGGAAATCACTTCACATTGTACCCAGGAGGAGGGTCAAACAAAGAACATAAGCACAGTTGTAGATTCACTTAGTGATTTCTT
>JANHFR010007587.1:215468-225684 GCA_032468015.1 Mimophis mahfalensis | reverse complement strand
GATCTCCCCCCCTATAGCCAGAGATGGAATAATCTGACTATATCGGGACGCAAGAAACCACAGCCACTCGGTCTTGGAAGGGTTGAGTCTGAGCCTGTTCCTCCCCATCCAGATCCACACATCCTCCAGGCAACGGGACATCACTTCCACGGCATCATTGGGGTGGTTTGGACTTTTAACTTTTAGGATTATAGGCTGCCTTGAGTATGCTAAGTAGGTGGCATGCAAATTGCACTGTAAATAAAAAAAATGGGTAGCGTGTTCTTTTCAAGAATATATTTATCAGGTAACACATGTTGGTCTTCAACTACTACAAACTTTACACAACATAGGAACAATGATACAAATTACTTGTTAAGCACCCTATATGCCTTAAATGTAATACAGGTAGTTCTGGATTTACGACCACAACGACACCCCAACATTTCTGTTGCTAAGTGAGACATTTGTTAAGTGAGTTTTGCCCCATTTTACACTTTTCTTGCCACAGTTGTTAGATGAATCTCACCACTTGTTAAATTAGCAACATGGTTGTTAAGTGAATCTGGCTTCCTCGTTGACTTTGCTTCTCAGAAGATAGCAAAAAGTGATCACATGATCCCGGTACACTGCAACCATCATAAAAATGAGATAAAAATGTGAAGCATCTGAATTTTGAATTTTGATCACATAGCCATAGGGAATGCTGTAACAATTGTAAGTGTGAAAAATGGTCATCAGTCCTTTTTCAGTGATGATGTAACTTTGAACGGACACTAAACAAACTGTTGTAAGTTGAGGATTACCTGTACAGATTTCTGTTTCTTTCTCAGTAGACATTTAAAAATACTAAGCAAAATTGTTTACTTAAAAAATAGAGAGAGCATGAAATTAGTATTGTTTTGCTGGCAGAAGTCATACATCAGCAAAATAGAATGATTTTCAATAATTCTGCCTCCCACCAAATAAAATACATTTCGATCAGTATGAAGATATGTAAATTGTTCTTCTTCCTAGTCCACCAACAAATGCTTTCATCAGCAGAAGGATATCAATTGGATATTACTATCATGCTGTACCCATATTGATTCATATTTTCAAAGCTCTATTAATCAAATGATTTATTTCTGAACAATTAATGATAGGATCAGATGGCACTGCTGGTAATTAAATTGTTTCCTTTAAGGAAAAAAAGATGGTGCAAATTGTAAAGTCACTGACATACGTTTAGCATTTCTGAAATTCCATAAACTAAACCGTGGTCAGAACAGTTCATGGTCATGCGAATGGACAATAACAATAGATAATTTTCTAAGGTTCAGTTGCATATCCTCCTTGCCCTGATGCCAGGAAGACCCAGTTACAGTTTGGGAGTCATGAGGGCAAAATATCATCATCAATTGACTCCTAACGTATCTCAACAACCATCTATCTCTTCTACTTCAAATGATAACAAGAAAAGTGGCATGTCCCACACCCTGCAATGGACTGTTGAAATGCCCATCCTGAGCATGCAATTCCTGTGCTGAATTGGATATTGGATTTAATAACGTTTGAGATCATATTCTAATTGTATAGGTCTATGATGCTATGGCTATTGGATGCTTTTTACTTATGCAGATAGAAACTGTATGTTTACAAATATCAATTATTGGTGTTTGCTTTCCCAGCAAGAATGGGTGAAAGAGGGAAATTTATCAATGGGAGCCTGCAGCAACTGCTGTCCTGACAGAACATCTAGCCAAACTTTGACATCTGAAGAGTGATTTCTCAAGTCAATTTCATTTCTAGCTGATATCGGTGTGGAAGACAGACAGCTTAAGGCCACTATAGAATTGCTCCCAGTCTTTTCAGTAGCACTATATGATAGCATTCTGTAAAAATAGGGATCTTTTCAAAGAAAAGCATCAGTGGTCATAAAATTGTATTTTAACTATTATGGGAACTGCCAGTATTATGGGAACTACTATAGTCCCATAAGGGAACACCAAGGTTAATATCATATAACCACACAAAGAGATACATAACTGTAGTGCTTCTTCTCTCTAAGCTCAAATAACATTAGGGGAAAATTTAAATGAGGGGGCAAAACTAGTATAAATACTGCAGTGCAATATATATATGACTCAATGCTTCATTAACACTTCTGTCAGAAGCATTGAAAATAAGAAGTGGGAACTGTTACTAAAGATAGTATTAAAGAAAATCTTCACAACACAACACCCTGGGGAAATCAAACAGCGACAAAATATTCAACATCAGCATAGCATACCTTTCCATAAAAAGAACTAGAAAAGTAATGCCCATAAAGTGCTTCAATGAGGGTATGATGAAGGATAATAGGTTCATGTAAGCCG
Organism: Mimophis mahfalensis; assembly: GCA_032468015.1. Classification (NCBI taxonomy): domain Eukaryota; kingdom Metazoa; phylum Chordata; class Lepidosauria; order Squamata; genus Mimophis; species Mimophis mahfalensis. The sequence continues at coordinate 223,348 of JANHFR010007587.1, read as the reverse complement.
TCTATGAAGATTCTTAGTCATACAGGCACAGTTCTAGAACTGAAGAAGCTTCAGGTGAAAGCTTTTTCAGCATGAAAAGCAAAACGTTTTCAAGGGGAAAAAACACTAAGAAAGTCCAGTTGTCTTTGAATAGCACCTTTGGGACTTTGTGTAAGCTCTTTAAAGTACATCAGAGCAACACCTTTCAAATACTGCGAAGTGAAGAAATGAGTGCAATAAAACATGTGTTAACACACAAAAAGCATTAAAAGGCAAAAAAAAAAAGACAAAAAGACAAGGTGAGTGTAGCTTTGGGACAGGAATTAATATAATGATTATATATTTAATCTGCACCATAAGCTTTACAACAAATTGATGAATACATTTTGTTCAAAAAGAACAGAAAGTATTAAAATAAAAATCATTTATTCACTGATACTCTAGTGTTGGCTTTATCTCACCCTGAGTCCTAACCAGTGGTGGGATTCAATTTTTTTTACTACCAGTTCTGTGGGTGTGGCTTAGTAGGTGTGGCTATGCTGTCAGCCAATCAGAGGTGGTATTTGTTGGTGTCGACCAATCAGAGGTGGTATTTGCTGGTTCTCTGAACCAGTCAAAATTATCACTACCAGTTCTCCAGAACCTGTCGGAACTGGCTGAATACCACCTCTGGTCCTGACACGTTTCAAAATTTCTTGAGCCTAGTAATCCTAATTAAAGATGAAAACTAGAACCATTTGAGAGCTTACTTTTAGGAACAGGGAAATCTCCTATATTGATCCCATCCATTCCCATTCAAGAAATGAAAAGGGGGAGGGACCTCTTCAAACCAGGTGGTGGCAGCTTACTGAAACAGCCATACCCAAGTGTTCCACAACTCAGGTAAAAAGCTTAGGAAGGTAGAGATCCCAGGGGTGCACTCAGCAGGCTTGTGTTTTGTTGAACACCAAGATTTTGCTCCACTACTCAACTAAAGAGAAGATACAGATGATACAAACTACAGATTGCCAACTACTGATTGCAAAATAATAATAATAATAACTCAAGTAATCCTGACAGGAAACTTTAATTGCCCCAATATCTGTTGAGAAACAAACATATTCCTTTCAGGAAATTCCTGATTTGTGTTGCTGACAACCTTGTCCATCAGAGAGTGCAGGAAAGTACAAAAGGATCAGATATTCTTTACTTGATATTGACCAGTAGGAAAAACTGAATTGAGGAAATGGAATATGCAAAAACACTAAGAAATGCAATTCTGAAGTTCTTAATTTCAGAGGAAAGTAAAATTGTGTATAGTTAAATGTATATCACAAACTATAATGAAACAAAAATAATAATCCTAGAGCAATTATAAGCAGGGTCTCATTAGAAGAGAATGGGGGGAAACCCCAAGAGTTCCTGAAAAGAAGATATAAAAAGCAAACCTCCAAATAATTCCAAAGTGGGGGGAAAAGGACAGTAGATAAAACCAATTTAGTTACCTACAAGGCTAGGGTAGCAGAGAAACATATATAGATGTTGTAAAGAGGACAGATCCCAGATCTCTTCTAGGTTTACAAACTAGTAGCCAGAAGTATTGAAAGAGAAGCTAAAATTCCAAATGGTCTGACATATATTGAATTTTTGTCCCATTTTCTCACTGTGCTCCATCACTTTTATTACTAGTCTTCGCAGATCTTTTGTATTTGGCTAACAGAGTAGTGTCATAGGACACCATAGGACAGATTATTGATGTTTCTTCCTCCAATTTCAAAAACATGGTCATCCTCTTCCAATTTAGCTTCCCTTAATATGAATTCAGCATATAGGGTAAATAAATAGGGCAGAAGAACATCGTTTTGTCTTATTTCTTTGTCAACCTGAAGCCAGTCTTTCACAGCATTCTGTCTATTATGTTTTCTCATGAAAACAATGGGATGTTTTGGGATTCCCATTATTCAAGGTATGCTCCACAGTATGTTCCATGATTCACAATAACAAGGAATTTCAACAATGAATGAAGCATGAAGTGACTTCTTTTTGGTACTCTTGGCTTTCTCAATTATCCTGTATTCCTTGTGCTCCTTAGCTTTCTCTAAAGTCAACTTGAGAGATTGTGGTGGCTCACAAGGTTAGGACGCTGGACTGACAATTAGCAGGCTTATGTTTGAGACCCATTTGCTGCCATGGGATGGGGTGAGTTCCCATCCATATTCTAGCTCCCGCTGACCCAGCATTTCAAATTGCCCGCTTTTGTGAGTAAGTAGATGGGTACCACTTCAGAGGGCAACTTAATGGGGACATGAAAGGAGCCACAAAATGGTGGTCTCCGGACAACAGTGATGTCACCATTCAGTCCTTTCAACCTGAAACTGCTTTGGTGCTTCTGACACAACTGTAGGAGTAGCAACTTGATCATCTGCATACAAAATTAGAGATATTGTACGATTGTTTGTATACTCTGTTAAATTTCCTTTTTTGGGTAATGGAATATAGATTGGCAATCTGACAGCCACTGTGTCAGTCTCCAAATGTTCTGGCTTAGCTTGGTTAGAATCTTTACTGATTTCTTTTCTAGTGCTTGCCATATTTTAGTGGAAATATTTGTAGCATATTTAACTACCCAAGATTATGGATCAAAGGCCAGATAGATCCATTGCTAATCCACCTATTACTATTACTCCTGAATTATCACCCTTTAAAAACTGACAACATAGAGAGGTTTTGTGTGGGATTGTATGAAATCCAGTTGGATTTCATTGAGGTTAGTCTGAAAATGCTTACTAACTTATTAGTTAGATTTGCAACCTGACTTTAAGGAGTTCTATATCTGCTTTAAGTATACTTTAAAAAACCTGTTATTTCAATTCAAGGTCATTTATCTTATAATTTCTTAGATACTAATGAACATTATTGTAAATATTATAAAAATACTATCTTATTCTAATTAAGATTAGTTTAGGTTTAATTAATTCTATGGTGTTTAATGTGTCTTAAGTGTCATTGGGTTTAATCTTATAAATTTTAGCTTATTAGCCTCTCTATAGGGCAAATGTTGTCATTATCATTTAATATTATAAGTCTATTAATAGTGTTTTCAGTCAACACTTGATAACTTTGTCATCAATGCTTACTTTACACTTTTATTATTGAAAGAAAGAAGTGATGGTTTATAACAATCAGAAAAAGCTAAACGTTTCTAGGACATTTCTCAAAACAAAAGCTTTTATAAAAAATGAAGCAAAAAGTCAAATTAAGAATTAGTTAATTCAAAATTTAAAAATGAATACACAACACACTATTATATGTCTTTAATTGAGAAAAGGCATTGTTAACTTCTAGAAGCGTAAACATTTCAGTTAAAAATTTGTGGCTTCAGGAGGATTTTTAAAAATGGATTAGACCAGCGATTCTCAACCTGTGGTCCAGGGGCCACTGGGGAGGATGGCAAAATGTCATCACAGGGGGGTCTGCAAAGGCTTGAAGAAATGTTATAATTTAAATCTTAAGTTTTGGTAGTCTGTGGCCATGGTCTGTGACCACAAAAGGTATTTAAAGGGGGTCCATGGTGAAGAAATATTTGAAAACCACTGGATTAGGCAAATGCATCAGAAATTACAATGAATGTTACAAAATATGATTCAGGATGAAATAAGATTTTTACTATTATGATTTCAGTTTATCAATTTATCGATTTCAGTTTGTTTCAATTTATACTCCATTCTTTCATAAAAATGACACTTCTTGAAACTGTAAAAAAGAGATCTTTTGTTTCTTGGAGATCTGAATGAAACTGTTTTCCCAAATATTGACAAATCTGTTCATATAAAAGTAACTCTGCTAAACTCCCCAAAATGTTTTAGACTCTATTGTACACTAGTGCTTTCCCTTTCAGTCATTGGGCGATGAACACATCTTTTGGACTTTTTTGTCTTTTTTGTCTTTGGTCCTTGTCCAGTTCATTTTTAACCATTGTTAACCATTTAACCATTTAACATTTCACCTCTCTCCAGAGAAACACATAGGATTGTAAGCTTACATTTTTTTTGTCTGGTGCTGTATAACTGTGCTAGTCATTAATTCTTGATCATTGTAATTATATGGTATTCTCTCTATGCATAAAACAAGAATAGAACTTGGATTAGAAACAAAGTTTTGTCCCTTAGTTTCTTTCCTGTTCCACTTAAAGCAGTTTTAAATATCTTGGGAATGTATTATATGAAAAACTTCAATGAGTAGACCAACTATCATCTCAATAATCAAAAACATGGCAAATAAATAAGCATTATAGAAATTTATACATCAAAATACCTTGAGGGTACTATGTACTACTTTGGTAATATGAACTGGCATTCCAGATTCTAAAATACATACAAATCAGCTGAAAGAATTGCTTTGTCATTATTATTTAATAATAGATTGTATTAATTAGGCAATATAATAAATCAAAGAGACAATTTTTTCTTGAGGTTAAATTTAAACCATACACAAATGAAAAGAGTTTGGGACATACTGCAAGAAAGCTGGGAAGAACAGGCATTACAAACTTTCTGATACCTGTTTACACTCAAGGGCTTTGAAATTATTTTCCTTCTTGTATGTTTCTCCTAAAAGGCAACAATTGCAACCTCCCACTGGCTCTTACTTTTTAACAAGCAGTATCTTTCCTGATACCTCAAACAATCTTTCTAAGCTCATTCTACAAAGCCGCAACTCTGTGCGGGCCAATGATTGGCCTACTTCACATTGTCTGCAAGTATTAAAAACACAGAAACAGGCAACCTGGTTCTTCAAACAAATCTTGTAGCATCTGCCTTCAAGTTGAACAAGAGGATGCATATGTTTAAATCTAAGGTACAATCAAATAACAAAAGAGAAATTGTTTTGTAAAATCTAATTCAGAACACTGAGAACATTTTAATCTTATAGTGGGATCTGTGTATATACATAGTTCTAAAATCTGATGCTTACAGAACACACAAAAATGGTTCAGCAGCTGCTATGCTATGGCAGCTGTTTCTCTTGTTCTGTACTGTCATGCTGTCCCTGTTTATTTCAACCATTTGTCAATCCATCTGTTATTTCAAACTAGATTTCAAAAGCTTCAGGATGGAGAGAGGCTATTCAAGTTACAAACTACCTTTGTAAATGCATCTGTCCCATCTAAGCATTATGATAATCAAATTAAGGTTATCGTTTCATCTCATCCCCTCAAGTAAGCAATTAATCCATAATTCAGTTTTCCTTTTTCACAAGAATATGTCCAGGGATTAGATATATAATTCACTTCTAGGAAGAAACAGCATCATATAATACTACCTGGTTTCACATATGCTCTTGATAACACCTCATGCTGTTAGCCTAAAAAAAAAACAACCCCAGAACCTTCAACAGGAAGACATTCAGTGAAAACCGAGCTACTGCAATAGATGCAAATTGCAAAACTGCATTAAATCTTGGCTACAAAATCGATACGACCCAGACCAGTCTATGTTATTCAGAGACCTTTTTTAAAAAAGATGAATAGATTCAGCCCATTTTTCAAGTATTAAGTACATCCGCTTTTGAGCCACGCCAGAACCAGCTGCCTTTGAATATTATTCAAGACACCGTAGTAAGAGCAGCCTCTGTGGCTTAAAGACCAACAGGCTAGGGCTTTTTTGCCCGTTTTTTACAGTAGTTTCCCCCGCTAAGAGCCACAAGCCAACATAGTACCGTCGGGGTACAAAGGACGCACGTTCCCCCTCAGTCTTAGCAACGTTACTGCTCCGGGCGGAGCTGGCCAGCTCCAGCTTACCACATCGCTTTCCCTGCGCTCAGCATCGCGGCGGCCGTCTGTCTACGCCCATAGCCTCGACTGCCTTTGCTCGGAGCCAGGCTGCCGGCTCACTCCTGGCAAGAGCTGCCCAGGGGCGATGGGCGGCGGGGACCACCATGCTGGAAGGCAGGGAACCCGCCGCTCAGCCCTGCAGAGAGCTGCGCGGGAAGCCCACCCTTTAAGCTCCCCAGGGGCGGCAGCATCCTCCGTGGAAGAAAAGCCCACGGCGAGGATCGCGGGATCGGGCATCCAGAGACGTCCACCCTGAGCACGCTTGCTGGCGCTCGCCGCCTGGCTTGCTCTCCACTCCCGCGGCAGTATCCGGGGAGGGGGCTGACGTGATGCGGCAAGGATGGAGAGGCGGAGGCCTCTGGAGCGAGCGCCGCACTGGTCTCACGCGCTCAGGCCAGGCAAGCGCCGGCTCGCCGAACCGTCCGGGCTCCGGTAGCCAGCTACCGACTGACCGCAGCACCTCACGCCGGCGCGTTCGCCACGATCGGCGCAGATTCCCTTAAAGCAACCGAAGCAAGTCTGGACTTTGCCCATTCGGGCACGTCTCGCCTAATGGGAAAAAGGGATGCACGAGGGAGCCGGCACGGGGACGCAATCGCACACGGCCCCTCCGGATACAAACCGCTACTCACCGCTTGGACAGCAGCTTCGCCTCGCAGCGGGTTCAACAGCGTCCCGGCTCGGACGAAGCCACGCCCCCAAACCCGTCCCTATCCACGTCTCGTCACGCCCTCTTTTTCCATTCCAACCAGTTCTCCTGAATATTACTCAGCTCTGTTTCGATTGGTAGAAGCGAAGCGGGGCTTCTGCTCCGCCGGGAAGATGTTTTCTTAGCCCCGCCTCTCCCCATGCGGATAAAGGAATGACAGCACAGGGGCGGGCTTCTTACGTTGATGCTATGGACGACCCTAAACGAAGACCGCTGATGATTCAGTTGAAGAGGTTCCCATGTGTGCATGTGTATGTATGTCGTGTGTGTGTTTGTGTATGTATGCATATGTGTGTGTAACGTATGCTTGTGTCATATATGACACATGCATACACATACTACCTATATATACATGAATATAAAAAAAATCCCAGTGAGGTACACTTTCTCCTCTCATTGAGCAAGAAATCAAAAAATGGGCATGCACGTTCTAGTACATTTAATATATTTCCATTTATTTTCATTTATCAACTTCGTTTGAGACTTGTTTTATTAAACTACATCCATTATTTAGCAACTGCTGCTTGAAAAATTTGCTTTGAATAAATAGGCACTGATCAGGTTGTATTTATTGTACTTACAAATGACACAGTGTATCACTAAGGATACAGTCTTGTTCCAGTTTAGACAATACAGAAACTGTTATTCATTCAGATAATTCTAAGCCATGTACAACAAAAACATCCAGAGGCAATGCAACAACAAAATGACATAATTATATAAAATATAAAACAATATACAATTAATCATAATGGCAGTTCCATTTCTGGCATAACATTCACATCCTCAAAGATCCCTTGAAGCAGTCCTATTTTTACAAGCTTCTTTCTGTAGGAAGCTTCATGTATTAAGCTACATAAAATTATTCTACTATTTTAATTCTGAATTTATAGTTCTGAATTTTAATTAAATTCTGAATTTTAATTAATTTAATTCAGAATCAATTCTGTAATAAGCTTATTCAGTAATAAGCCACATAAGCTTATTCTCTAATAAGCTTTCTTCCAATAATATGCCACAAGATCTACTACAGTAAGCATATCTGCTGTTTTTTAAAAAAACTGGCCTCTATTCAAGTTTTTCTACCTTGTACCACTACTTCTAAGTGTATTGGTAAGAAATACATGCATTCACTATACCATGAGGGTATATACATTGAGCAAACTAAACAGAACAGTTTTATTTGTAACTCAATCCAATATGAAATTTAATAAAAATGCGTATACAACATTGAAGTAAGTTACTTCATTAGGTACACTATCATTTATAAGTTGGCCTATTTTTAAAAAAGGTTGGCTACATTTACCCCAGTATGATACAAACTAGTTCAGTGATTAATTTATATCCTTCCCCAACTTTTCTGGCTTTGCAGACCAGTGT
>JANHFR010007587.1:116606-131798 GCA_032468015.1 Mimophis mahfalensis | reverse complement strand
ACCCCCACCTCTAGCCCCTCCCCCACCTCCTCCCTTGATTAATGAAAACTTACGCTTGTCCCTTTCTCCGGCCACTCAGAGGAAGATGGTGGAGAAAGCACTTCCTCCCCAAGAGAAGAATTCCAGAGATCAACTTCTGGCTGCCATTCGCTCTAGCAACAAGAAGCAGTTGAAAAAGGTACATCGTTACAGCACTAAGCTATAATGTACACATTGACTAAACCTTGTGGTTTATATTCCATATTTTATGGAATATAAAATGGCATGGTTTTATGGCCATAGTCAACAATACAGTTATTAAAAAAACAATGGCTTCTTGCTACATGTGAATCAAGAAATAATCAGGATGGTCAGGCTGGGATGCAGCATTTGACAGTTATTGCTAGGTTCAATAAAGCTACCACCTTGATAATGCTGCTTATTTTAGTGCTTACTTGCACATGGTCACCTCACATTTCTGTGACTAATGATTGGAACATTTTCCCATCATTTTTGCAAGGGCTACATTCCTTAGGTATTTACTAACATCTGGTGGAGTTTCACACACAAAAGACTTCCATTTAGCAACACTGTGGGAAGATGGATAGCTAAAACACCACCTGTGTTTATCCACTTATTAAGATCATCTCTTCAGACACCACTATCTTCTGGAGATAAAACAGATGGCAATTGAGACATGATGTCAATAACTTTTAGGTTTCAGCATCTGCCTTTAAAAACACTATTCTCAACAGACAAACCCTTTTTGATAAAGCTATTTTAGGACTAATCTAAATTTGTATGTACTTTTTAATAATAAAGCTATCTAAGATGGGAGGGAGCCACAAAGGGATGATGGAAGAGAATATAAGAGGGGATATTAACCCACTTGTCTGTCTGATGAACTGCTGTAACCTTGAGTTGCTATTTGGATCTCCATTAGATGCCTCTAATTTGAGAATCTGTACTAAATTCGTGTCTTGTTTTGGCAGGTGGAGGTTCCCAAGTTACTTCAATAGTAGGGAGAAGAATTTTGGACAGTGGAGATTGCCAAGGCTGAATCATTGTATTTGTCTCTCGGGTGACTGTTTACATAAGAAGAATGCAACAGAGCAACAGCCTGCCCTGCGTTAGTCCCAAATGAAACATGTTCTCTATGGGATTAATTTGGATACAAGAATTAGATGGATTGCCAAAAGGCGTTGTTATCAGGAAGAAGTAATATTTATTTTTAGTCCTTTTCAATGACAAAACTTGTTTTTCTCCTGAAAAGAAGGATCTGCAGATATGGTATATTTGGGCTTTTTGTCTAGTTTTCCTTGTGGGAGCTCAGAAAGTAAAGGGGCAGATGTAATCATCCTTGAAGAAGTCTGAATTTGGGATATCTCTGCTTATCTCATCATTTCCCAGGCAGCAACACTGCAATCGCTTGCCACTAGGAACACCTAAAGAGCTACACTGGACCAGCAGCATCATGAGAAGGTGTCCAGCATACTGTCGGTACAAGAAGACTCTAAATGGAGCTATGTCACATTTGTGCCCATTGCTGCTTGATTGAAATGGCAATGTCATGTTCTGTTTTGCCTGTATACTGAAGAAGGAGGGTGGGGGAGACACCATGGAGACAAAACTCATTGCTCAATGTCTCTGTGATTTCAAGGATTCCATTTCTCTAATAGCAAGAAGCAAACACAGGTTCTCACAAGCCATGGCTTTTTTGGCGGAAAGAAATGGGCATGTGCTCCACATTTGATTGTTAAAGACTTGTCATGGTGCTATGATGTGGCCATATGCAAAGGCAGCTGAATGGACTGCATTTCTGCTGGGTCTGGGGCTCTGCTGCTTCTACTTCTGAAGTGAACAGCAATTTCCCAAATCATTTTAGAATTTACAATACTTAATCTTAGAATTCATGTAGGAGAAAAAGAACAAGCTTAGTTGTCAGTGGGAGGTAATGGGAAAGGCAAGCAGTCCACATATATAAATATGACCTTTGGAAACTCATATTTGGAGAATTCAGGAGCATCTTTAGGGCTTGGGGCAAACAGACAGTTTGAGCTTTCCTTAATCAAGTGGGCAATGACTTCTTAGAAGATCACATCAAATATCTTTCAAGACATTTGTTTACTACAGACATGGGAATAAATTTGGGGACCAGAAGGTTTTTGTAACACTTTTTAAAACTATGCTGATTTGTAGAAAGAAACACTCTCAAGGAAGAGGCATTGTTTTTGAAATGTCCATCAGTAAGCCATGTAATGTGGACTATGAGAAGACTCTGTGCTCCATCTACTCTGTCTCAGCTTCCTTTCCTTGCAATCTCAGTCTTTTTTCCCTCCAAATGAATCCAAGTTTCATGAATTATATTTTTAGCATAATAGCTGCCAAAAACTTTCTGATAATATGTGGCTACCTAGCATCACAGTGTGGTTGGATCACATGGGTGTATATACCCTCCAGTCCTGATGAAAGGAGTACCCATAATACTATGAGATGCTCCATTACTGGAAATTTTTAAGAAGAGATTGGACAACCGCTTGTTTGAAATGATAAGGGGCAGGTTGTTGGACTAGAAAACCTTTAAGGTCCCTTCCAAATCTGTTATAGTAGAGGAATGACAACAATGTTTTTAGAAAATTTTTAAATCTGTTTTCAGTCTTAAGAAGTAGCATCTTTTACCCTCATTGTCTTCCTCCCTCTGGCTCTTCTGTATGTGCTGGCTACACATCCCCATTTGTTGGTCATGCTAAATATGACAGTGTAGCCCATGGGCGTCAAACTTGCCACATCACATTGATGTCACATGATGTATTATGTTTTTTTGCCTTTGCGAAGCTGGGGTGGGCGTGGCCTGCCTGTGACGCATCCGGCCTGCGGGCTGTCAGTTTGACAACCCTGGTGTAGCCCATCACTTCTACAGGATATCAGGTTTGTGAGGTCAGCTTTGAATGAAGTAGATACCATAAACAGCATGAACTGGATAGGGAGCACCACATACCTGACCTGAAAAAGAATGTAATAGACAACAATATTAAAGGGACTTTTTTTTTTCCTTTGCCCTATGAAGGGTAATGAAGAAAGAGCAACTCCATCAGCAAACCAGTTTAGCTTCCTGGTAGCCTCAATAATTTCCTTTATCTAAATCCAAGTATTGATTTCAATTAATTTCTGGCTTGGGCTGTAAATTAAAACATATTTTTGCATTTAAGTGACTTTAAGAGATTAATTTATAGATGAACAAATAAATCTAACTCTCTCTTGGAGCTATGTTTTATGGCTCACACAAAATGCCAATCTGAATTAAGATAACACAGGGTTGTGTGCAAGTATATGCAATTACACGTTTTTCATCTTCTTTCCAAATATGGAAAGCACAGAAGAAATCTCAGCAGCCTGATAGAAAGCAGCAATGATTCATAGCTATTAACAAAAATACAGTTCCCTCCCCCAGATTGCATGATTTCGTATTTTCAAAAACAAGTGGCATACCTACTCAGATATGTTGGTTCCTGGTTCCCATCATCTCCAACCAAGCTAACTTATGGAAAACATGACAACTTAACAAAGGCATTCTTGTTCTGACCAAATGAACAGAGACAAGCAGTTCTTATTCACATTTGTAAAATATCTGAAGAGAGGTTAGGTACCCTTCAATTATCTTTTAAAAAGCAGAGGATAGGGGAAAGGTATGCTTGCTGAAGAGAAAGGTTTATATTTTCATCAAATTTGCAAAAATAATGGAGGGAAAAAGAAAAGCAAGAGACAAACCACCTGAGCACTTGATCTTAAAATGCAGACATTGTTGCCATTTTCAACTCTGTTTCTCTTGAATTTTGCATTATGTATAGCATTACCTGCACTTTCATTAATAAAGCTCACGAAATGTCCCCGATTGTGAGTAATGAAAGATTCTGGGTTCGGAGGCTGTGAAACCCTTCAGATGTGCTAGTTTATACAGAAAGTACAGAAAGTACAAATTTGATATGTGAGGTTTCAGGCACAAGTAGTGTGCCTAAAACCCTTCACTGGAATCATTTTCCAACCTGTCTCCCAACTGTTTACAATTATAGCTGTTTCACAATGGGTAATGTGGTTGTGATTGTTCTGATCACTGAAGCCAGATTTCTTATTTTAGATTTTCCATTCCCTGGATCATTTTGGCTCTAAAACCTGAGAAAAGAAAAAAGTTGCTTTAACTACTGAGTATAGAATTTTATATGTCCATGTTTTTATTTTTATTTTATTTATTTTTTTTTAAATCCAATTTATATGCTGCCCTTCTCCGGAGACTCAGGGCGGCTTACAATTTTTAAGCACAAGTCAATGTGCTTAGCAATAGCCTTCATTCTTTAGTATATGCCAGCTTGTTGGGGCTTTCGCCCCCCACAGGGGCATTTTACAAAGTCAGCTTATTGTCCCCAACAATCTGGGTCCTCAATTTACGTACCTCAAAAGGATGGAAGGCTGAGTCAACCTTGAGCCTGGTGAGATTCGAACTTGCCTTAATTACTGGCTGCTGGCTGCTAGACTAATTGCTAACAGCCTGCACCACCAAGGGCCATTGTGATAAATTATCAAGATCTTTTAAAAAAAGATGCCGAAGTGTAATAACCAGGAACTCAAAGATTTGATTATGCCTTTTAATTTAATTTAAAGCTGCTCAAAATTTAGCTACAATACTGTTAATGCTAGCGTTAGAATTCAAAAGTAGAAACTTTATATATGTACATGATAGTAATTGTTTGTAGAGGATATTGTCACAGAAAAGATGAGGTAGGATAATTCCTTACATCCCTGTAGAAATTGCAGTGCATGGGTAACTCACTAGGGCAAACTGATTAGGATAAGGGACTTCTGGTGTATCGCCTCAGGAGATGAGCACTGATAGTTGTAAATTGTTCTGTGCACAGAATTTTAAGAATAGCCACTGGAGTGGAACCTTCCCTTTTGCATACATACAAACACGAATCTTCCATGTGCTCTGAGTGTGCGGGGCATTGTGCCAGAGGGAAGTAGCTTCTCCCTCTCTGCCAGATCACTGGGTTGTTGCCCAATACTGCAAAAACTGAGGATCCAACTGAGTCCAAGGCAGCTGAGTTATTTCTCTGAAGCCCAGAGAAATGTCTATATTTGGGCATTTTGCATGGACTAGCCCAAGCAAAGCTTCATTCCTTTGCACTCCGCAAGAGTGGGGAGCCTTCCAGCTGCCCAGAACAGCCCAGAGGAGAAGAAAAACAATGCCTGGTTTGACACTCCTTTAGCCGTTCACAGCCCCATCTTTTCTTTATAGGTTTCCATTCTTGTAACTCCCCTGCCATTGTCACTGCATATGCGGTGTTTATTGTCAACCAATACACATTTGTTATTGAAATATCTATGGACTTGTTGCTGTCACAGATGTCCCTGATTTTGTAAGTTTGCACCACTTTTGGCAAATGTTGTACAGATAATTATCATGAATAATCAGGAGAGGCTGAGGCTTTCATGATGCACAAATGACAGATGGTGTGAAAACAATACCATAGCTTCTGAAGTTTGATTTTCCCACAACTTAGAAAGTATTTCTGGTTTATGGTTATAAAAAGCTGCAGTCTGGCTTACTGTTTCTTACTCACTTTCTGCACTGTGTCATGTTGCTTACCGTGGGTATCGGGGTTGTCAATGGAGCAGAGAGAAGACAACAACTGTGCTGAAAGTGCCCAGGTTACTGAAGTGCCCCCCCTTTTTTTTTCATGTGTGTGACACACAGTATAAGCATGGGGAAAGGGGTGGTCTATGATCGCCAGATCATGTTCACCATTTTGACGCTGTGGACCTACAGGTGAATGCATGCAGGTGTGTGTGTGTGTGTGTGTGTGTGTGCATATGCTCATAATTAGTCTGGCCAATCCGTTGAGGATGAGAGTCCAGATTGATGATTGGTCTGGTAATCCTGGAAAAAGAAGGAAAAGTGAACTTTGTGGCTCCTCCTTTGCCTCTGTATCTGTGAGGAGAAGAGTTTCCTGCTTTCTTCACAGCAAGGCTCCCTCTAAAAACAGCAAGTAGAATTTCGATTCCTTTGCTTACATCAGAAGCAAAGATTTCTGGAATGTCTGTTATTCCAATGCATTTTATCACATGACAGTACATTTATAGTTCCTTACATCCAAGTACCTTGAGTAAAGCTGAAATGTCTGGCACCAAAAGACACTTTGGGCTTCTTCAATACAATTGGAAAGAATACTATAATTTAATTTAGATGCACAGGGCCCATTCATCCTGAGTAGCTTAGGCAGGGCTGAACAAGAACTATAGAAAAATTATATGTATTAGCTTGAAATAATGATACTTGGTATTATTGACTGAAAAACAGGCTTCTGCTTTTTAATGTCTCATATTGTACCACTTTTACATCAGGGTAAGTAGATACTGTTTCATCAACCCCCATTCCCTTCCTCCCTGAAAGAACAACCCAAGAACCTACGGAGAAGTAATAGGAGAAGCTGAGTTATTCAATGTAGTTCTTTCTGAGAGCATGAAACAGAAATGCCAACTTGGCACAAAGCCCATGCCAGGCTTCCAAACAGGTGTTCTAAGAAGCAATTTATTGAGGTCAATTTTTTTCTGTAAAATTTGTTTTTTCTTAATTGAGACAAGCAGAAATTGGACGATAGGCAAATTTGGGGGGCACTTTGTTTATGTTCTAAGCATTAGAAAAAGAATGGGGAAGTTAAAGCACTAGGACTAGGTCTTGCAATCATGATCAGAAAACCCTATGTGGAACGAGTGAAGCAATGGATTTTAAGTGGGCCATGTAGACAGAATACTGAAACTGCTAAGGCCTTAAACCAGAAGAGCTCTCTGCTCTCTATTAGCTGGTTTTTCAACTTTGGTAATAACTCAGCACTGGAATGAATGAAAAGGAGTTTGGGACACTGGTTTAAGAATGCCCTCATGTGGCAAGATTTTTACCTCATATTATCAGGAGACAAATGTTGCTTTCAGATGGATAGTTCCTAGTGCTACTACCTGCAATACTTTTGCAAGTATTCCATCTTCCTCCGAACACACTTTGGGAAAAAAAGAATATTAAGACAGTAGGAAAAGTATTCTGACACTGAGCATATGATCCCATATTTTGTAACATTTGATGTTGGAGAAGACTCCTGAGAGAACCATGGACAGCCAAGGAAATAAATTAATGGACCATCAAATAAATCAACCCAAAGCAACTCATTGGAGGCACAAATGACCAGGCTCAAATTATCCTACTTTGGACATGTTATGCAAAGACCAGTACTCTGGCTCCAATACTGGAAAAGGAAGATGGAAAGGATGATAGGCAGCAAAGCAGATAGAACTGTAGCAATAAGTGTACCATTAGGAGACCTGAAGGACCAAGTTGGGGACAGATTGTCATTGAGAAACTCTATGCTATCACTAACAGTTGAAAGGTATCTGATGGCCCGTAACTAATAAAAATAGATTTTGTAGCAAGGAAAGGTTCTGACCACGGAGCTTCATGAAATCTGTGAAGCAGAGCAATTGTATGATAAAATTCATTTATGTGAGCAGTCATTATTACAATAAACTTAATTGCAGTAATATATATCTTCAGAAAGAACACACAGACTCATGATTATGCAGAGTTGATTAATTCATTTAATGGCTTTCGGGTATTTTAATAGTCGAGCCGCTATTAAGGCCTGTAATTTCTTTAGGATACTCTTAGGATACTCTCTTTGGAATCAACATGGTTTCAAGAAAGCAATGCTATACACACACCTGGAAACAAGTCCCACTGAACTTTTAAAATCACTGTGGAGTAGAGCTGGGGGGGGGAATGGTTGATTCTTGTATGTGCCATGCCATTTTCTGGATCTGAATAACTTTTTTTTATAATACCTACATTTTAAAAGCTGCTTTAATTTTAATAATAACAACAACAACAACAACAACAACAATAATAATGATATTATTATTATTATTATTATTATTATTATTATTATTATTATTATTATTATTATTATTATTTGAATTGGCAGAGTTAACTCTGTCTGGATTTTCCAGCACATAGCTAGATTCCACTGCTGCTTGCTCTATCTGGTCAGGAATAACAAAATTCCCAAACTGGCGGGCAGAGTTGATGGCAGTGGCACCCAATGGTAGTAAGATGTGTCTTGCTCAATAGGAGGGCACTTCCAAGCTATTGGAAAATGCCAAGGTCAGATGCCCTGCTCTGGTTGCATTCTGGCGGGCAGAAAGGAAGCAGGTTGCAAGCAAATAAATTTATTTATCTCATTTATAAACTGCTGCAGTCTCAACATCCCACCCATAGAGAGAGGGCTCCATCCAAAGTCTGGCTCATTATGTAAAATTATAAGAATCAGAACATGTCACTCAAGGGGATGACATTACTGCCATTTTTAACCAAGCACTAAGAAATATAACTCTTGCCTTCGCCACGAAAATCATAACTCTTCCCCAATAAGACGGGAGAGGAGACTCAGTCTGAGAGGCTGAAAACTGCCCATCAAATTCAGCTAAAGCTAAGATGAGGGCACCAGCCTAATTTTGTCCAATTCAGAAACTTAAACTAAGTTATGCTTTGTTAGTACTTGGATACAAAACTGCCAAGAAATCCTAGATCCACTTGCAGACTGGAGCAGAAGGCTGCAAAACGACTTAGAACAGTGTTTCTCAACCTTGGCCGTTTGAAGATGCATGGACTGGGGAATTCTGGGAGTTGAAGTCCACGCATCTTCAAACAGCCAAGGTTGAGAAACACTGTCTTAGAAGAATGCAGCAGCAGCAGGCCTCTAACGTTACTGTGAAAACTACATTGCATTCGCAAGCACCCACACCGCTCCCACCCACGCGTTGTTGCAGTAACTCGCCTCTGCTTCCCCGAAGGCCGCCTCCGCCAGAGGGCAAAAGAGCTGCAGCCGAAACAGCGGGGTGGGCCTGCCAGCATCTCTTTCCACGACAACCCCAATGCTAACGGTCCTCTGAGCCGGCGTGCCACGCTTTGCTGGTCGGAGTTCGGTGCAGAAGAAGGGAGCGAGGGGGCTGACAAGAGCCCAACCGTCTGGTGACAGAGGCACCCTGAGGGGACGGTGTGGAGTCGGACGCGTGAGTCGGACTTCATCCTGCAGGAGGTCCAGCTCCAGGACGAATAGCTGCTCTTTGGCACCAGCAGGAACACCATGGAGCAGAACATCTGGTGGAGCATTTGGAGGCAACCAGCGAGACAGCGGCGAGGACAAGAACCGCTGGCCGGGCCTGAGTCACCCCTCACTCCACTTTTCCCGCGGGCAGCCAAAGGCACTTCAGTGACTCATGTCCCTGCCTTGGACATGTGACTGTGGGGCGCCCTTGGAAGTTGGGGCAGGTCCTCGGGGTCGGTCCTCTGGGTCCCACCAAGACTGAGCCTTGGATTGCTATGGAGCAGTGATGGCCTTGTTAGGACAGGCCTTGCCGCTTTCCTGCCTGCTGTTTTGTGAAGACCAACGTCCGGCTAGTCCCGACTTGCAGCAGTGATGTTCAAAAGTTACAACGGCACCGAAAAAAAGTGACTTGGGACAGTTTTTCACAATTATGCTGTTGCCAAAAAAAAAAAAAAGGTTCAGACGCTTGGCAACTGACTCAAATTTATGAGGGTTGCAGCGTCCTGAAGGCAGGTGATTACCCTTTTGCAACTTTCTGACAAGCAAAGTCAGGGGAGAAAGCCGGATTCACTTGACAGGCGCACCACTAACTTAACAGCAGTAATTCACTGAACAACTGTGGCAAGGAAGGCCATAAAATGGGGCAAAATCCACTTAGCAACTGTCTCACTTAGCAACAGAAATTTGGGACTGAATTGTGAGATGCCAGACAAATAGCTCTTTTGAGGATCCAGAGACAATAATCACACTGGTAGATAAGGAGCATTTCAAATTTTATTGCTTTACTGCAGTGTTTCTCAACCTTGGCAGTTTGAAGATGCATGGACTTCAACTTCCAGAATTCCCCAGCCAGTGTCTTCAAACTGCCAAGGTTGAGAAAAACTGCTTTACTGTAACAAATCAACAGAAACATGAAGAGCAACTTACCAAACAAAAAGCTCCCCTTTCAATTGCTGGGGACCTGTTTCAAGAAATGGAGATGCTCCCGATGGGCTGTTGCACAGGCCTGAGCCCTCAATGCTATACATTAAAAGCCTTGTAGTGTTTGTATATCTCTGATTGTACCTGGACTTGTTTGTTTGTTTGTTTTGTTTTGCCCTGTGACACTGTGGGAACTTGGATTCTTTTTCTGAAAATCGGCAAGATTTAGGTCTTGTTGAGGAATCTTCCTCTGGAAAAAGAAGATTGTCAAGAGTTGCTACTGAAAGTGAAGATGTGATTATTGTTAGCAGATTACAGTAATCTAGTGAAAACAGTCTAAGACTGAAGTGATGGCAGAAATGGGAAATATGCCTATTAAAGGTTCCACCCAGTTATGAAAAGACTTTCTCAAAGCGAAAAATAGCTTTAAAAAATCAAGTAGGTTTCTTCGTGCTATATTTCAAGAGGCTGATTTGGAGGGAAAAAATCCATTAACCGGAATGTAGGATATTTATGTCCAGTTACATAATGAACACGAGATCTCTGAAAAACACTTGTGCAACTTAAAGCAATTTGCATTCCTTTCAGTAAATTACTATTTAGCAGCTGAATAAATTTCCCCGTAAGATTACTGGATGTCTACCCAACATGATTGCATTTGCTGCTATTGTTCTAGAAAACAGTCATTAAATCAAAACTAATCTTGCAAATGTCACACAGTCTAGTACATTTTAATATAGTATGTAGTTACTTTTCTTATAGGACAAGATACAAGGAGTAGTAGAACATTCATTGCATGGTTTCAATGCACATTTCATCATTTGACACCTCCCCCTATAAATGCCTATATGTATAATTCAATAAATCAGTTAAGAGTTTGAAAAAGAGGCCAGAGGATTATGATTGGTCACACAGTCAACCAGATGCTTAAACTGGATTTGGCGTTTTTATCAACTCATCAAATCCTTCCCAAGAAGGTGGCAGAATCAAGATGTCTGATGTTAATAGTATCATTCTGAATAAAGCTACTTTTTGCAATTGACTGATGGTGGTTTTGTCAATGCCAAGGGTGTTCAACCGCTGCTCCAGAAGCTTTGAGATTTCACCTGAGGCGCCTAGTACTACAGGTAGTGCTCAACTTATGACCACAATTGAGTCCAAAATTTATATTGTTAAGTGAGGAATTTGTTAAGTGAGCTTTGCCCCATTTTACAACTTTTCTTGTTAAGTGGATCGCTGCAGTTGTTAAATCAGTAACATGGTTGTTAAGTGAATCTGCTTTCCACATTGACTTTGCTTGTCAGAAGATTGCAAAAACTGATCACATGACCCCAGGACACTGCAGTCGTCATAAATATGAGTCAGTTACCAAGCATCCAAATAATAAATCATGTGACCATAGGGATGCTACAATGGTCATAAGCATGAACATTGGTCATAAGTCACTTTTTTCAAGGACATTCTCAATTTGAATGGTCACTATTGTTCAGCTAAACTGTTGTAAGTTGAGGAGTATCTGTATTGGTACTACCTTTATTTTTCAACAGTCATTTTTCTTTGCATGTCTTTGTGTTTTGTGATTTTCTCTGGGTTTTCTTTTCCCCCATATTTTCTCTTCTATTATTCTCTGCTCTCTCAGGTACTGTAACTTCCACTATCCAGACTTTGCTGGGGGTTTTAAAACCAATAATTCTTAAAATCTGGATGTTATGTGGCAGGTGCCTGTCTGCTTGAATTCTAAAGTCCTAGAGGACTTTAGCTTCTTCGTTTTCTGTTACTTTGACTATTCTTGCAGATGTTCAGTGCACCATTGTTTGCATTTTGTCATACTGTTATTTGTGGTCAGCCTGCTAATTAGGTGTTCTACTGTTTCATTGGTTTCTTTGCAGAGATGGCAATTGCTGTCTGTGGTTATTATCATCCTGCATACGTACGTACGTACGTACATACGTACATACATACATACATACATCAAAGTGGCAAACTTTCCTGCCTTCTATGTAATGGTCATTTTATAGGCTACATCAAGAAAGATGGCTTTGTTTCAGAAACATCAGTCTAGTTATCTTCAAAGATCATCATCTCTGGTCAGTTGCAGTGTGTCAGCTACTGATTATGGGAGTTGTAGTCTAATATATTTGGAGGGAGCCAGGGTTAGGAAGTGAAAGAGAAAATCATACTTGGAAATTCTGCAAGTGGACGACTATTAAAACCTTGGATTGGGCCGAAATGTTTTCTGAACGCCAAAGCTCTTGATCCAAATGGAAACTCACATTTCTACAACAACCAGCAAGTATTATTCAGTATTTAAGACATACTAGATGGGATGATCTGGCATATAAATTAACTAAGGAGAAATTCTGAATTTAAAAATCATCAAAACATACTCGCAACTGATTTGAAATATTATGGCTCTTTGTTCTCCTCCCTGTGGACACCCTCCTCAATGCATTGGAAGCAACGAAAAAACTTGCTTTCTCTTCTCTGTGTCAAATATTAACATTTACCGTACCTTTATCAAGTTCTTAATTGTTGGCAAAGGAAAGTTTATTTCTCCTATTAAGAAATTATTCTAGGACTGCCTATCTGCTAACTATACAGCAGAAATACAAGAAATACACGCAAAACACACAGCAGTAACTTAATCAGTATTTACAACTTTAATCCACATTGTAATGAACATTTTGCAAAGCAAACGTTTGCCATTCTGGTTAGAATAAGAGACAGCGGTGCACCTGTTGCCGCAATTCAGCAGGCCATTCCCACATAGTGGGAATGTGGTTTGAGCAAAAGGGCTGACTCAATTAACTCCTTCCTCCAAATGTTTCTTGCAGGACTTAGAAATGGTCAAATGCAAGGAGAGGATGTGTTGCTTCAGCAGTGCTAAACACTTTGGTTTTGCACAGCTCTGTGCAACATCAAAAGGCAGATGCCCAATGCATGGCTTCTTCAACTGGGCTAACACATTTTCCCAGTTACCGGAAGCCATGAAGTTAGGGGGCATCATAGCACATGGTGGCCTTTACTTGCACAGGAATTGTCTCTATACCCTGGTTGAAGCATCATGCATTTGTCTTACTTCCCAGGCCTTCTCTGTGCTCCAAATAATTTAAATACAGCCTTTGCAATACTGGCAGGTACAAAGTTAATATCCCTTCAGCAGGTGGGGAGGAATAGATGGAACTGTCCAAACTCGTCACACTAAATCTTGCTGATGTTTGGAAAGAACAATGAGATGTGGTGGCAGATTGATGACTTGGGCCATGCAGCAAAAATGCAGCAGGAATGTGCAAAATGTACTATTCTGCAACAGCTTCTAAAAAATACCTCACAAATGACTTTCTGTTCTGGAAATCTATGACACTGCCCTAGAATGGCTGGCCAGGCTGACATAGTCAGGAAGAAAACAGAGAACTCCAGTGTTCTCTGCAACATTCCAGAATATTAGATTTTGCACATAATAAAATGCAGTTAGACCCACAATAAACGCCAAGGGCTTTTGGGAGAAATAGGCTACACTGCATAAATAATAGGCACCCACTTCTTAATAGGCATTCCGATGCCTCAGGAGTACAATTAATTGATCAGAAGCAAATCTGAGATTTGGATTCAGGACAAGTAAAGGGGCTAGCTAATCTTAACTAAACTTTCTTAGTGAAAAGAAAGGAATCAGCTGAGTTAGAATATTAGGAAAGAACATGTATTTATGTACATGAAAGGGGTCTCACCATGGGAGAAAACACATAAGATTTGAAAGAAATTCTTATAGTTACTGTTGGGCAGTGACTATAAACAAAAACAACAAAAATGATATTGTCCTGTCTTCACATTTGCATAAAAACAAAAGTGAAAGATGCTGGCTGATGAGTTCTGGGATTTGAAACAGAAACCATGGAGAATGGCCAGATTGGGGGAAACTGTGTTAGTCAGGAATGCTGGAAACTCTAGATCAGGGC
Organism: Mimophis mahfalensis; assembly: GCA_032468015.1. Classification (NCBI taxonomy): domain Eukaryota; kingdom Metazoa; phylum Chordata; class Lepidosauria; order Squamata; genus Mimophis; species Mimophis mahfalensis. The sequence goes on along the minus strand of JANHFR010007587.1, from coordinate 117,796 downwards.
TGTCAAAACTCCCGGCCCATGGGCTGGATGCATCATGCAGTAGCCACACCCATACCTGGTTTAGCAAAGTGGAAAAAATTCCTGATACCTCACTTGTCACCGTCGTGACAACGTGAGTTTGATACCCCTGCTCTAGATCAACCCATTTGGGTGTTGGTGGAAGGGATTTATATAGAAATGGAACTAACCAGGAAAGAATGGACTAAGATTTCAATACTCCTCCAAATGGCTACCCAACTACCATATGTGTAGTTTAACCAAGGCATCTCCCTAATGGCATTGCTGAACCATTTTCAAGCCTGTTTAAATACTTCCCCTGCTCATCAGAAATGCCAGTTCTTGGCAGGTTATTTTTGTTCCTTGCCCTGCCTTGGGAAATGGGCAGTGTGATTTCTTTACCGGGAGTTAATGGAGTTAACATGTGAACTCAACAAGATACCTCTGCCATTAGTAAAGAATTCAGAATCTGATTTAAATGCTTTACCTTTTCAAATACCGAGATTTGATATTACTGTGAGGGCGGTTTATACTGAAAGTTATAATATGATGGTGAAAGGTTAATTCTCATTAGACTGGTGCAGAATGCACAAGAGAAATTTCAATCCAGTAGAGGAATCATTTAAAAAAATCCCTCTGAAAATCCAAATTATGCTCAATTGAGAAGAATTACTTTTGTCACCAATTTTTTTTTCCTGGAAAAACATAGAAAAACTGTACTTTCACTTGCATATGCCCACAGTCTGATCTCTATATCTTCAGATATTAGACTTCTTATAATTCTGTGCTAAGGAGCATGAAAGACAATGTGCCCTCTCTTGTCGATTCCTCATCTCATCTTTAAGAGAGTCTTTCTAGGCTCATCTGCTTTTCCTATGTATTAATTGCTCTTACAGCTTTATTTCGGAACCTTTATAGGCTTTCAAGCAGTTTTTCCTCCAGATTCTGATAAAGATCTACTTAGTGTAAGGAACTTTAGCAGCATCTTCAGGCCTTCAATATGCATATCCATCTTAGGCTTCAGGGCTTCTTTAAGACACAAAACATCACCTGGAAGTTATGAAGAATGGAACTTTAAGTTGATCCTCCTGACAGTTTAGGGCAGTGGTTCTCAATCTGTGGGTCGGGACTCCTTTGGGGGTCGAATGACCCTTTCACAGGGGTCACTTAAGACCATTGGAAAACACATATTT
>JANHFR010007587.1:55540-66102 GCA_032468015.1 Mimophis mahfalensis | reverse complement strand
CATTTTGTGGTTTTTGCAACTGGCTCATATTTATGACCATCTGCATCCCATGGTCACATGACCATGATTTTTGTACAGGGTTTTTTTTTTTAAGTTTCTGGCAAAAACCAGAAAACAGTTTCACTTAATGACCTTGGTGTTCACTTAATAATTGAAATCAAGGTTGTAAAATCAGTCAGTGATTTATGACTGCCACAATTGTAATTCCAGCCTCCATTATGGTCATAAGTCAAGGACTTTTCCTGCCCTGCAGCTTTCACAATGCTGGCCAGAAATTCTGGGTCGTGAAGTCCTATATTTATAACCAACTGTTTCAAAACAATTAAGGGCTAATTTATAAAATGAACGTGAAATATGTTTTCATAGACTATGAAGTAAATAGTGGAGTCTTATTCTAGTATTGATGTAAATTCAAAAGAACCTGGCAGTCGCCTGTTTTCCCTTTGGTGAATTACCTGGCACTTTGCCTTTTAGTTTGTGGTAAAGAAGAAAGAGGAAACCTTGCTAATTTCCTGTCTGTCTCTCTCCATAGCGTGAATGCATCTCAATCCATGTTGGCCAAGCCGGTGTGCAAATTGGCAATGCATGTTGGGAGTTGTACTGCTTGGAACATGGCATTCAGCCAAATGGCACAATGCCAAGCGACAAAACAATTGGTGGTGGTGATGACTCATTCAACACCTTCTTCAGTGAGACGGGGGCAGGAAAGCATGTTCCTCGTGCCGTATTTGTGGATTTGGAACCAGCAGTCATAGGTAAATATGGCTTTCATGGCTGCAGTAAAAGGGAGAAATGTGGAAGTGGTTTAACAGAAAGATGTTAAGATGTAAAAACCTTGTTTTATATGTTGCCTTCTAGACTTTATAAAGGAGATTTATAGAAGTGTGTTACCCTAACTGTATAGTTGGATCAAAGCACAGTATTTTCAAATGTATAACTAATCTGCTTTATTCTATTTAGACTTTGATACTTCATAACTCTTGAAAAATCAGACAGTGTTTCTCTTTGCCCTCTGCTACTGCGTATTCTCATATATTAGTTTGTAGCTTTTGGAGTACTTGGCACAATGAATCATGTTCCTATTAAGTGTCCGGTTAAGGTCTGCAACTAGGAAATAAGAATATTTATATGCTCTTTCAATAAATTTATCTCACATCTATTTCCCAGAGAAGAAATCCCAAGTAGCAAACACATTCAATCATGTTCAAGAGAGTCTTAAAATTAAATAATTTAAAGTTTCATCTTTCACAATAAAAACTTGAAAACCAGAAACCATTATAAAAATATTTTAAATGGTTGGTAAGGTTTAGGTTTGATAAGGAAATAATCTGTATTTCCTTATCAAACCTTAAACCTGTAGTGATTTGTGAATACAAAATGGATTATTTACAGAAAACTAGAAATTGCTTGGGAGGAAAAATAAAACCATTTTAAAAAGTTTTTTCAGACTTCAAACCTCTGCAGGATATCATTTCTAATACTTTATAATTTCTTATATTTATAATTTTAGGTATTTTAATCTTAGGTATTGAGAGGTTATGGTGTAAACAGTGATACTCTGAACCAATGAGAAAGTAGAATGTGAACAATAAATTATTTTCTAGATTTTCACTGTAGAATAATGTATGTATTCTATTGCAGATGAAGTGCGGAGTGGGATATATAAGCAACTCTTCCATCCTGAACAGCTGATTTCTGGCAAGGAAGATGCTGCTAACAATTACGCAAGAGGTCACTACACTGTGGGAAAAGAAATAATTGACCTTGTATTGGAGCGGGTTAGGAAGCTGGTATGTCTTAATGTTTTAAACCTGCCAAACATACACTGAGATTTAGCATGAGCATAAATCAAATCTAAAATACTATTTATTAGTGCAGTGGTGGGCTGGATCCACCCAGGCGCTATCTTGTCCTATATATCTTAGCTTTTTGTTTGCGTGCCCCACCCTCTCAGCCCAGCTGCTTTCCACGCCCCGCCTGATCTACTCACCCTGGCTGCCATGAAGGAAATTCCTTTGTTGCCATGAAGGAAATTCCCTTGTTTTTGTAGCCACACGCAAGCGCTCACATTTTCAGCAAACTGGTTGTTAAAGTATGTGCAGCCCCTCTAAGTGCCATAGGTAGATTAGCTTATTGGCCTGAGGGCTGCAATGTAACATTTTTTTCCAATGTTAAGAAAAGTGTCATTGGCTGAAATGACATGTGATACAGAAAAGTGCTTATCACAGGCATTCCTGGAGGCTTCTCTGCCTACTTGCAGTAATAGTTACATCTACATGGCTAGGCAAGTAGTGATTGATTGGGTAGTAAAGCTGCTGTTCCCTCACAAACTCCTCTCTTCCTGGGAAGGAGAAAGGCTGGGCTCCAGGATGCAGTTGTCATATCAATATAATCCTGATCTTGCAACAACCTGGCCATGACAATCAAGGGGAATTTACCAGGTAATGACTGCAGTGACCTCTGAGTGTTCTGAGGGCACCATTATCCAGCCAACATAGTACAGCACCCAGGTGGAGAAATGAGAGCTCAGAGCAAGGACCCCTTTTGTCATTTGGGGTATTCGTGGACTTTTCCTACTGATGTCATATTCTTTAAATACAAATTGGTTAGAGCAGGGGTAGGCAAACTTGGCTCTTTTATGACTTGTGGACTTCCAGCATTCCTGAGCTAACATGACTGGAGGAATTCTGGGAGTTGAAGTCCACAAGTCATAAAAGGGACAAGTTTGCCTACCCCTGGGTTAGAGCAATCCTAGAGCCAAACATTTTTGGAACTACTCATTTTTCTGTTCATTTTTTCGTTTTGAATTCCCGTTCTCTTCTGATACTATCTTCTCTCTTCCCCTTCCTGAGGACAAGGGTCAAACCAGTGTTGACAACTTGCAAGAACTTTTGAGATTAACCCAAGGGCTCTATGGCTGCAGATTTTCCCACTTAGAATAAGGTGTCTAGGGCAAAAATAATATACCGGTTAGTTACTGGTACATAGAAAGATCTTAATGAGGAATCAGTGCTGGATAAAATCACTCTCTTGCTTTCTCAATTGCCTTACAGATCAGAAAAACAATTTCTTGGCAAGGAAATTCTTGCTACTTGATAGGATATAGAAAAGAAAAGGGACGTAAATCTTGACTGTACTGTTGGAATGTAATATTCATATTCTTCTTTCAGGCAGACCAGTGTACCGGTTTGCAAGGGTTCCTGATCTTCCACAGTTTTGGAGGAGGCACTGGTTCAGGTTTTACTTCTCTGCTGATGGAACGCCTTTCCGTTGACTATGGAAAGAAATCAAAACTCGAATTTGCCATATACCCAGCTCCTCAAGTTTCAACTGCTGTTGTTGAGCCATATAATTCCATATTAACTACACATACTACTCTTGAACATTCTGATTGTGCCTTCATGGTTGACAATGAAGCCATCTATGATATTTGTCGAAGGAATCTAGACATTGAGCGCCCAACATACACCAATCTCAACCGCCTCATTGGTCAGATTGTTTCATCCATCACTGCCTCTCTCAGATTTGATGGTGCCTTAAATGTGGATCTGACAGAATTCCAGACAAACCTGGTGCCTTATCCCAGAATTCATTTTCCCTTAGTCACATATTCCCCTATTATTTCAGCAGAGAAAGCTGATCATGAGCAACTCTCTGTCTCTGAGATCACCAATGCTTGTTTTGAGCCATCCAATCAAATGGTGAAGTGTGATCCTCGCCATGGTAAGTACATGGCCTGTTGTATGCTGTACCGTGGAGATGTTGTCCCCAAGGATGTCAATGCTGCCATTGCTGCTATCAAGACAAAGCGTACCATTCAGTTTGTGGATTGGTGTCCTACTGGCTTTAAAGTAAGTATTACGGATAATGTACTGCAAATGGCATCTTGTCTAAATGTGTAGATTTCTGAATAAATGTAGTAGAAACATGCAACTTTGAAACGGTATAAACAGCATCATGATTTACAGTGCAATTAAGATTATATTTAAGGGCATATAGCAGCTGAAGGGTTTATTTATAGTTCTGGTAGTTAAGATGCTACCATAGATACATAGAAACTGCATGCAGGATTATGCAAATTGAACATTTATTTAACAGCAGAATTACTTTTGGGGATAATGTTGGATATTTCCTGACAAATGCAAATAATTAGAGTTTTGCTTTATTTCAATTTTTCTATGAAAAAGGCAATAATTTAATAGATTATACAGACCCAGTTGTGATGGTGCTTAAAATAGGCATAGAACAATCTTTATAGGATTTCTGTTCTATATGTAAACACAGCACACTCTGATATGCAAATGTAGAAATGTTACATACTACTTGGATGTACAGCAACCTGACAAATGTCTATTTCTGTAACTTTATAGGTGGGTATTAATTATCAGCCCCCAACAGTAGTTCCTGGTGGTGACTTGGCCAAAGTCCAACGTGCAGTTTGCATGCTCAGCAATACCACAGCCATTGCAGAAGCTTGGGCCCGTCTGGATCACAAGTTTGATTTGATGTACGCCAAGCGTGCTTTTGTCCACTGGTATGTAGGTGAAGGAATGGAGGAAGGAGAATTTTCCGAGGCCCGGGAAGATTTGGCTGCACTTGAGAAGGATTATGAAGAAGTGGGCACTGACTCCTTGGATGGTGAAGATGAAGGTGAAGAGTATTAAAACTCTTTAAATATTGCAAGGCTGTTGCCATTTGCTACTTTGCCTGTATTACCAAGAAAATGCATCATTACATCTCAAATGCAAATATTTAGCATTCCATGATAAAGTACTTGGGATAAATTCTTATAACCAAAGAAATTTATCAGTTGTTGTTATAAGCATTAAACATTTAGCTGGGATACAAATAAAAGGATCTTGCATATCAATATGGAGTGGTCTTATTATAGTATATTCTTAAACACATATTTCCACTGAGTGTTTGCATATAGTAAAATGTTTCCATTTTTTTTAAACTGGAAATCAAATTCATCTTTTTATTATTTCAATAAAATATTGCTGGCATAAAAACATGTTTTTAAAAGAATGTGACAAGTATCCTTTATGCATATTTATTATATATAAATATAAGTATCACATGTACTTAATATCTATTCAGTTGAAACATTCTCATTTTTTAATTGTACATTGCTGTTAACTGCAGTTAGCAAAAAGCCAACAACTACTCACATCAAAAGTTGTATAATTCAAATTTCAGACTTTGTCTAATCCAAAAATGCACAATACTTTCCCCCCACATATCAGTAACCTGCAGCAGCAAAAACCTGGTCTGCACCCCTGCCCGATATAAGCTCCACTTCACGTATCTTATGTCCCATTCCATTTCATGCCATTCTCTAAGAAGAGAATTTGGGTGTAGTTGCAGCCTTTGAATCATAGATGGTGCATTTTTTTGAGTTAAGATATTTAATGAGGTGGAATGCTACAAAAATTGATCATAGTGATGATACCAATCATCTCTGGGGATGAGCCCACTTAGATTTCTTGTTCCAGCATTTATAAGATATAAAGCAACAGGTGTCAAACAAGGCCTGGGAATATCAATCAATGCTTCTCTGAATTGCAGGAGTTAAAGAGAAAGAAGTGATCTAATAAATCATGTTTTATTTGTATGTTTTCCATTTGTTGTAAGAGCAAAACTAGTTTTCAGACTTTCAGGCTAAATTAAATGGTACGGCACAGAAATTAGACTTCATAGCACTCTATTCCTGCTTGATATATGTCTATTAAGCATTACACACCTCATCTAGGTTAAGGTATTAATATGCAGATGACACCCAGTTACATTCTTCCATCTTCACAGCCAGGCAGAGGTGCAGTGAGGTGTTTTAAATCACTACCTAAAGCATATTAGGAACCAGATAGAGAAAAAGAGTTCATAAGAGGACATAATCTGACTATGGGAAGGTTTGTTGGAGGTCCATGATGTCAGATATTGCCAGTTTAGGCAGGTAAGAAATATTTTCAGCTAATGGGTACACAAAGAATTTGGAGAGCTTTCAACTGGATACTCTCAGCAAACAGTTGTTGGGAAGAGAAGTATTTATCCACAAGTCTACCATAAAAGCACAAGGCCAGTTATGCTACCAGTTACATGAGGCAAATGGGTGGTGGGTACCCTGCCAACTTCTAAGCTCCAAGAAAGATTCTATCAGCCTGGGTTACATTAGCTATTCACATTATTTCCATACTACTACATTACCAAAAAGTCTAAAAGAGATCCAACCAAAGGGTAATTCAATGGATTGAGGATTCTGTAACACAGATCACTTTTAATGTTTAAATGTAGCAGGTATCCATGTCACGAGGATCTGAATTCAAATAATTTAGAGTGAATCTAATCCCCGAACTCATTTAAACTCTTTATTAACATGGTCACAGAAGATAGCTGTTAATAGTTGGTCTTGACTGTTCTCAAAAAAACTGAACAGAATAAGTACTTGGATGGGAATGCACCAAGATATCTTAACTATGAAACACACTAGAAGCTTTTTAAAAACTCTGGAAGGAGACTATGCGGATAATCCTTGACTTAGAACTATTCATTTAGTGACCATTTGAAGTTAAAATGGCACTGAAAAAGACGACTTATGACTGTTTTTCACACAACCAGTGCAGCATCCCAATGATCATGTATCAAAATTCAGACATTTTTTTAAAATCCCATTTATATGCCGCTCTTCTCTGGAAACTCAGGGCGGCTTACAATCTGTTTAAGCACAAATCAATGTGCTTAGCAATAGCAATAGCCTTCATTCTTTGTATATGCCACTTATTAGCGGCATTTTTTACAAAGTCAGCTTATTGCTCCCAACAATCTGGGTCTTCAATTTACCTACCTTGGAAGGATGGAAGGCTGAGTCAACCTTCCTTATCAGCTGAGGGCTCCTTGCGGGGCCAGGGTCACCTCAAAGGGGCGACCTTGCAGCAGGGAATTGCCAGGTGGGTAGAGGGGCCTTTTTGCCACCCCCTTGGAGAAAATCCCTGGCTGATGGGACAAAGCGATGGCCAAGATGGCCGTCATAATTGGGAACATCCCAGGAACAAATAAGACTTAAAAATACTGAGTTGTGGAATGTCCAGGAGTCAAGTGATCGCCTTTTGCTACCTGAGTAGCAAAGTCAATGGGGAAGCCAGATTCACTTAACCCTGTTACTAATTTAACTTCAGTGATTCACTTAACAACTGTGGCCAGAAAGATCGTAACATGGAACAAAACTCACTTAATAGCTGTCTCGCTTAGCAACAGAAATTTTGGGCACAATTGTCATAGATCACAGACTACCTTTAGCAAAAACTGTATTCTTGTAAAGAAAATAAATAGTTGGATTATTTAGTCACCAGGAGTTATGCTCAACCTTTGGAAGACTTCAAGAATAAAAGTCTTGACTACATTATGAAACAGAACTTTTGTGAAAGACAAATTTACAATGGATGGAAATATTTTTTTTATTTTGCATTTAATGACATTTATATTACCTTCGTCTTAATGGACTTACAGTAATGTGCTTATTGTAGCATGTTAACCATATTTAACCATGAAGTCTTGTCTTTAGACACTATAGCAAATTCTCACTCCTCCACCCTCGTTTAAATAGTGTCCTGCAGAAACCAGTTAAACCTGATTATTATTCTTTTTGTATGTGCTATTTTCATGCTGTTCTCCATCTAATTTCCTGCTGAGGTCTGATGAATGTCAACTGTAAATGAGTATATTTTGCAAAGGGGTGCTTAAAAGGGATTAGCCCTTTGGGTTTAAGTTGTGCACTGTTTTTAATGGATGGCTCTTCCTTTGAAGTGTAGTTGGAGGAAGGAAAGTCTGCCTCTAAAAGAGAATCTGGTGAGACAAACTGCATGTTCCTGTCACTGGTAGATATTTCATGTGATGTCTAGTGTCTAGTGAATCTGGCCACTATTGTTTTGTTGAGCTAGTCTTGTCATTTTTTAAAAAGCATAGATTAAGTAATAAACAGGATTAGAGATAACCCAAATTTAATTTCACTTTTACGTTCAGGAAAATACTCGTGGTGATTGGTGCACATTTGTCCTACATTTCACCTAGCAATGATTGATAGTGTGGGGAAAAATGCCATCTGCATTAACAATTTTCTTTGTCATTGCCCAGAGGAGAGAGAGCTTTTTTAAAATATGTCACTTTCCAGTCACAAGTTGTTCTTGGCAAAAACAAACCAACTAAAACACTTATACTTCTGAAAATAGGTCAGCTTCTAATTGACAAAGGTTTCAAGGGAAGCAGTGAACAGAATGGATTCAATGAACAGTTGTCTCCAATCTGGTTCTTCGTTGTGTGTTCTATTTCTCCGTGTTCCAGTCAATGCTGCCTTTGGTTAATCTGACTCGGAGTGATGATCTAAATCAGGGGTGTCCAATTCATGGTGTCACATTTTTGTCACGTGACTTACCGTGACATCCCCCCAACTTTTGCTAAAACTGGTACCCGTGGTTAGCACAACGCATCTGGTGTGTGGGCTGCGAGTTTGACATCCCTGATCTAAATCACTGTTTTTCAACTTCAGCAACATTATGATGTGGCTGGGAATTCTGGGAGTTGAAGTTCACGCAACTTAAATTCGTTGCGTTTGTTAAATTGGTATGTTGCCCATTTCACTATCAAGCAACTTGAACTAAATAATGTGGAAGTAATAGGTTGAAGTATGCTATATTATTTATTTGAGGTGGCTGGATGGAGTCACGGAAGCAGTCAGTGTGAGCTTAGATGGACTCCAGGGGATGGTGGAGGACAGGAAGGCCTGGAGGAACTTTGTACATGAGGTCGTGATGGGTCGGACACGACTTCGCAACTAGCAACAAAACAGCGTATATTTCACCTTCACAGGGGAAAATAACACTGACTATGGTACAGTGTTAGCATTACTTATTCAATGCTGGTTTGAGAAATGTCAATATATAAGTATCAGATTTATATCATGCATTATTACAAAGCAGAATAACCAAATTGCTACATCATGTTAAAATCAAATAAAAAACACACAGTTGTTTTTAAATTCAGGTTAATGTTAACGTGTAAAAAATACATGTTAATTCAGCTACGTTAAAAAACTACTAGCAATTAACATTATTTTCCCAATGGATTTTATTAGATAAATTCCAGACTTAACTAAGACTTGATCCAGTCAATGAATTTTGCACCAATTCTTCTGCTATCTTTCCAAAATAGATGAACTGTATTCTTTACTGTGTAATTTTATCTTAAATAAGTAAAATAGCAATGGAGAATATCTGCTGATGAAATTATGATCCTGTCCTTGACATTGGTGGCAAGTCCATGTTTATATCTTTGATTAAACATCTACCACTCTACCACTTCTCTTGGAGCACACTGTCTTTAAAAGCTGTTTATATTTTTACTTTTACATACATACTATTAATTTTTAAAATATAATTTAATTACAGTCCACAAAGCTACCCATTTTAAGTATGTGCTGCTCTGTTAAGTACTTAGATCAGAAGACATTAAAAAAAACTTCAAATGCTTTTAAGGTCTTGCGTAAGTGTTTCATAGGTGCAGCTCTGGATTATTCTCCTTTAATCTTGCACTGAATATGCTGCTTCTTTACATTTCTGAGCCACTAAATACTTCTGGCAGGTATTTCCTGCATGAACAGATTACTATCCAACTGGCTTATACATTAAGGTGGTACAGTACTGCAACGGTTATTACCACAGTCAGATCCTTCTAAAGACAAGTTTGGAGTTTGTGGGAGAGTTTGGGGCACAAAAACACTTCTGCTCATCACAGCATATTTCAAGTTTTTTGGTACAGGACTAATAATATTTGCTTTCATGAAATAGGATACTGATCAAGCATTAAAGTGAACATTCCTGTGTATAGCCCTTAGGCCAGAAAGAGAGTTGGAATTAACTTTCCATATAAGCCCAAGTACTGTATTCTCTTTGAGAGAATATCACCAGAAACATTAAAATTCCATCCTTTATTGAATACAGACATGAAAATGTGTCTGACTTTGGGCCAGACTCTCTCTCAGCCCAACCTACTTCACAGGATTGTTATTGTAGGGAAAATAGGAGGACAAGGGAATATAAGGTATGTTTGCCACCCTGACTTATTTGTAAAAATAAATATTTTCTGCTTAAAGGATAAAATTGCATTTCTCCCATTTCATATATGGAAGCAAATTCCAGAAATAGGTGAACTTTAATTTCCCAATAATAGAGAAATGGTTTTCTCCACTATAAGATAAAGGGTTATAAAATGAATGGAAGACGGCAAAGCTTATTTAACATTTTAAATAATGCCACATCTTAAATTATGCCACAAAATCTTCCTATCCAGTGGTAACATCTTATTTTTTTCTTAAACCTGAGAATTCAGCAGATATAAAGTCAATGCTATTATTTAAAACTCTGTAATACAATTAAACCAGTTCATGTGCAATTGTTTTATTTAGCTCACTCTTATTTGCAAATTAATGGATTTAAATATTTTTTGTTGTTAGTTGCGAAGTCGTGTCCGACCCATCGCGACCCCATGCACAATGTTCCTCCAGGCCTTCCTGT
>JANHFR010007587.1:0-20449 GCA_032468015.1 Mimophis mahfalensis | reverse complement strand
CAATGGTCTTAGGCGACTCCTGTGAAAGGGTCATTCGACCCCCAAAGGGGTCCCGACCCACAGGTTGAGAACCACTGCTGTACAACGTAGAACCAGGCCTTTTGGGAAAATCACCTATTGTTTCTGCTTATTTCACCAGTAGTGTCAAGGTGGGGATGTCCTTTCTATTAAGCTATGCCTTCAAGTAGGACCCAATATGGCCTTCTCTATCACAGCACCTATTCTATGGAATAGCATTCCCCTGGATATCTTGATGGACTTGACTTTTTTGGCCTTTGCAAGACCTGATTGTTTACTTGTATGTTTGGGTCAGGGTGTTATAGGTACATTAGTAGTTGGTTTTTTTTCTTACTGGTTGTGGATGGGATTACTAAATAGATGGGATTATCTACTTAGCCATCTGCCACATGATATATTGATTTATTGTAGCTGCTTTTTTTAATTAATTAGAATTTTTAAGGTGGCTTTAATTTCTTGTTAACCTCCCCAAGTCACAGTAGTGAAATGGATTGCCATATAAATTCTTTAAATAAATGTATGAATGTGATAATGCTCCCAGAAGAGAGAACAGTCCCCATAATAATATCATCCATCATTTTACTCCTTTCTTTTAATTTGAGCATTGCAGTCTCTGACCATATTATAAACTCCAGAATCTGCAAATTTATTTATGTATTTATTAAATGTATTTGTTGCCCATCTCACTGCAAATAATCCATAGTTATGTGTTGCATTTTGTTCAGTACTGTGCACACAATACTAACTTGTTGTTATGTTTAACAGGAATGCAATAAACCACAAGAAGCATTTGGCTTTGAACAGGCAGCACGAGACTACACGCTTCGTACGTTTGGAGAAATGGCAGATGCCTTTAAGTCAGATTATTTTAATATGCCAGTGCATGTACGTTTCTATTTTTATTTAGTTTGTAACTTAGATTTCATTATAGGGGATATTCATGGAATGTAGGGCATATTACTTCATCTGACATGTCTATTCTCTACTTTCAATTGCTACCATTCTATTTTTAAAAAAATGGTATGACTCATATTTTACTACAAAAATTATTCACTGTAAGATTTATGTAGTCTCAGAACATATTTACATTCTGCTTGATATTTAGTGTCTTTTTATCTATTAGTTCAACTCATTGTTACATGCTTAAATTTTTCCATCTTCCTATTTCTTATGAAAAGAAGTTACATTCAAGAACATCATACTGGTATAATAATGGTGGGAAAAGATTCTGTATTAACTGAAAAAATGTTGAAATAACCAGTGACACTTAAGCGTGTTTTCATCTCATCTGTAATGCCTCCTTGAAATTATAATTTTTTTTTCAAATAAGAATTCCTTTTCTAAAGAGTGTTACCATTGTGTGCCCTTGGATGACAGGTATTCTCTTTGATCTGTCTTTTCCAAAAGGTCTTCTAGGTTGCTGTCTCGTAGTGCAAGGAAAATATAGAGTTGATTTAGTCTCTACCATTACAGGTAGACTTGCTTAACAACTCTAATTGGGTCTGGAATTTCCATTACTAAGCAAAGCAGTTACTAGGTAAAACATTATGTGACAGCATTGCTTGGCAATGGCAGTTCCGGTAGCCCTGGTTACATTTGTTAAGTGAGGACTGCCTTTTCATTAGAGAAGGATCTCATACTTCTACCATGGCGCGCGCGCCATGGCGCACACACACACACACACACACACACACACACTTCAGCTTCCATCATCTGTCTATCTCTCCCCTATGTCTTTCCTTTTGGTCACTCTGCCCTCTGCCATTGCTGTCTACCCCTGTCACTCTCTGGCCCCCAGCTGACCTGCCACAGTGGTCATAAATGCAACAAGCTGAAAAGCATGGATTTTTATCATGTGACTAGTGAGCCACAGTAAACATAACTTCAAAGATTGGCTGCAACTATTATTCGTTCAGCAGCCACATAATTTTGAAGGTTGGTGAATAAATGTTGAGTAAGTGAGGACCATAGATAGTCCTCAACTTATGACCACAATTGACCCCAAAATTTATGATACTAAGTAAGAAATTTCTTAAGTTTTGCCCCATCTAAAAAAATAAATAAATTACAACTTTCCTTGCCATAGTTGCCAAGAGAAATCACTAGTTATTAAATTAGTAACATGGTTGTTAAGTGAATCTGGCTTCCCCATTGACTTTGCTTGCCAGAAGGTTGCAAAAGGGTGATATTGGGACACTGCAACCATCATAAAGATGAAGCAGTTGTCAAGCATCTGAATGTAAACTACGTGACCATGGGGATGCTGCAATGGCCATAAGTGTGAAAAGTAGTCATAAGTCATTTTTTCCAGTGCTGTTGTAATTTTGAATAGTCATTAAGGGAAATGTTGTAAGTTGAGAACTACCTGTACCTGTATAATTTCAATATTAAACGTGAAATCACTGAAAGGATTTGTTTGGCTCCTTTATCATATTATTTACTAAGACTGTATTACTATTCTTCTCATCCTTCTTAGTACCTATCTCTTCCCACTTATGAATATAACCATGGTTGGTTTTTTAAAAAAAATTCAATTTATATGCCGCCCTTCTCCGGAGGAGACTCAGGATGGCTTACAATACACTATAGCAAGTACCTTGATTCTTTATATAGACCTGCTTATTAGGGCTTTCGCCCCCCACCAAGCGGTGATTGCTTGTATCTTTACAATTTTTATTGTTTTATTGTTTCCTACTATGATTTGATTGCTTATTAGTAGTCTATGACTATCACTAAGTGTTGTATCTTATGATTCTGATGAATGTACTTTATTTTTTCTTTATGTACACTAAGAGCTTATGTACCAAAGACAAATTCCTTGTGTGTCCAGTCACACTTGGCCGATAAAGAATTCTGTTCTGTTCTACTCTGTTCTACTCTACTCTACTCTACTCTACTCTACTCTACTCTATTCTACTCTACTCTATTTCTTTATTATTCATTCAAGTGGTTAAACTTTTTAGTACAAATATCTGCTGAATATACCCTTTACAAGTTAAATATTTTTTTTCTTCCATATTATATCATTTGAGTCCTTTTATGCTCCCAGTGTATTTTCATTGCATGTTTGTTTTATTTGTTTGTAATATTTTGTCTGCTTTCTATTTAGATGGTCCCCACAGAATTAGTGGAGAAAGAGTTTTGGCGCCTTGTAAGTACAATTGAAGAGGATGTGACCGTAGAATATGGTGCTGATATTGCCTCAAAAGAATTTGGCAGTGGGTTTCCTGTAAGAGATGGGAAAATTAAACTCCGACCAGAAGAAGAGGTAAGATTTGTTTCTTGATTAATTCAGAATGTAGGTTTCCCAGAAAGATGTGAAAAAAAATAAGTAATTAGCATTTAGGTCTGTACCTTTTTACTGTTTTACTACCAGAAAAGCTTGGAAGAAAGTGAAAGTTATTTTGGTGCTAAACTATTACAGCAGAGAAAATGTCAAGTAAACCTCTTGCAGTGTGGGGCATATTTTCACTGCTTCTTTAACTCAAATGAGTATTTTATTGGTCCCATGTGGGGTACTATTCAAGCCCAGAAAAGTTGCTGCTGACAGTGAAGCCAAATCGGTTTTGCCTGGTTGCATCCAAATGCCACATAGCTCTAGATCTCTTAGTAGCTATCTGCTTCACTTCATTTGGTCTAAATAGTCAGAAATATTACTCTAAATGCAATTTTAGAAGACAGATAAATAATGGATATGGGAGGCTTTAAAAGCTTTTCAGGAATCCAAAGAATTTAGGATTGTAAGGGTTAATACCACTTTCTGTCAGGATTGGAAACAGAATTGAAAGTTGGGACAATATTGACAACAGTCTTGTTATCCAGTTTTGGACCATTTTTAAATTCAACTTTATTCTTTATAATATTTTCACATTACTTTTGTAATACTAAAGCAGTGTTTATTAAAACAAAATTATAAAAATAATTAAAGGTAAAACCATTAAACTCTTTCTTTCATCTTTACTTAAAATATTTATATTGTTGTCCATTTATAACAAATGTAGACAGCTCCAAATCAAAAACTAGTTAAAGATCAAAACTATAGAATACTGGTAGGTCTCTCTTTCTACTCCCCATCCAACCAACTCTGCATTCTTACTTGGCTGACATGAAATATTATCATCATTATTATGGTGCAAGTAAGATAGCGTGAGGTTCATGTTTCACTACCCCAGATAGTTGAAAAAGAAATGAAACAATTCAGTGTTCTACAAAATTCTCTGAGATGCTTCTGACTTCCAAGTTGTTTCTAGCACAGAGCTCCAGCACAGTACACAGGAGAAGAAAATTTCTCTCCCCAGGCTTGATAAAGCTTTGAAATTAGGGGAAGGAGGAAAACAAACAGGGAAATATTTCAAGATTTTGATCATTTCAGCATGTCAAAGAAAAAGATTCCCTTCATCTTTATTCTCTTTTCCATGATAATAGAACATCCATCACTTTATCCATTGTTTTGCTCACATATTGAACCCTGATGGATGTTATCTTTGTTATTTTATAAAGTTTTAAGCATAAATCAGTGGTTCTTTATTGACAGGTTAGAAAAATACAATCAGAGTTTGCTGCCTCTTCCGCTCAGTTGGTTTATGGTTGATTGGATTAAAGTTTTTGCTTTACTTCTAGGAGTATCTTGATAGCGGATGGAATTTGAATAATATGCCTGTGATGGAACAGTCTGTACTTGCTCACATCACTGCAGATATATGTGGAATGAAGTTGCCCTGGTTGTATGTGGGGATGTGCTTTTCGTCATTTTGCTGGCATATTGAAGATCATTGGAGTTACTCCATTAACTATTTGCACTGGTGAGCTTGTAACGAATGATACTTGACTAATATAGATTGTTAGATTAAGTATTTCCTTTTAACATTAATGTGCATTATTAATCTTTCATTTGTGTATACCTTGTTTGTCTTCCTAATTATAATACATAATTATAATTCTAAATTTAAAACTACTGTATAACATCTTTTTTCATTATTTGTAGGGGGGAACCTAAAACATGGTATGGAGCCCCAGGATATGCAGCTGAACAACTGGAAGATGTCATGAAGAAACTGGCTCCTGAGCTGTTCGAATCTCAACCAGACCTTTTGCATCAGCTGGTTACCATTATGAATCCCAACACACTAATGTCTCATGGTGTGCCTGTATGTCACTGAGCTTTTGTTTTTGTCCTTCTTCTTCTAATGTAGGATACATACATAGTGTATTTTTTATTACTTGGGAATTTTACGTATTCTTACATACCCGTATTGAGGCGTTTCTATAAATGGGTGTGATAGAACAGGGGATGTAACTACTTTTTTACTGAAAATGAGCAAAACCAATATTTGCTCAGCTTTTCCCAAAGAGTAAATGAGTTTAATGCTATACGGAATAATTGCAGATCCTTACTATTATGCATAGTTTGCTAGGTAAACTTTGGAGGGACAGTTCGGATGTAATTTTTTCTCTTTTAATATAATTAGTACTGAAGATTTTTAAGCAGATAAAAGAAAATGCAAGAAATGGAATTTAAAAGAAAGGAAAACAGAAGAGTGCTCAATATGAAAAAAAGGGGAGGAAAAGATTTTTTAATTTTTTTTAACAAAGTTAAGCCCATTTAGTCCACATTGTGCATCACACAGTAGCCTACCAGATGTAACAGTTTTCCTGTGTATTAATAAATGCCTATTAAAACCTGCATGTAGCATAAGAAAACTAACAAATACTAGTAACATATTTCTCTGTTCTGACTACAGTATAATGTGCTGTATCATACTGTTCTCACATTCTGAATTGACAAGCCATCTCAAATCCATAATTTATTCTTGATTTTTATCTTGGAAAATGAATTTATTTGGTTTGTTATAGTTGCTGTAGCTGATTTACAGCTCTTGTCATCACCAAGTGGTCGCAATTACAGCAGAATTAAAATGTACAGAAAAGATTAGATATTCAGTGCCTGTTATTTCTTATAACTAATTGCACATAAACTCTTTACAGGTAGTCCTAGACTTATGACCACAATTGAGCCCAAAATTTCTGTAGCTAAGCAAGACAGTTAAGTGAGTTTTACCCCCATTTTATGACCTTTCTTGCCCCAGTTAAGTGAATCATTGCAGTTAATAGGTTAGTAACACAGTTGTTAAGTGAGTCTGGCTTCCCCATTGACTTTGCTTGTTAGAAGGTTGCAAAAGATGGCCACACGATCCCAGGACACTGCAATTATCAGATGTGAGTCAGGTGCCAAGCATCTGAATTTTGATCACATGACCATGGGGATGCTTCAGTGGTCGTAAGTATGATAAATAGTCATAAATCACTTTTTCAGTGATGTAACTTTGAACAGTCAGTAAATGAATTGTTGTAAATCGAGGACTACCTGTATTTTTGAATAACGCTGGAATCATTAGAATGTCCTGTCTTTAGGTTTGTTGTATGATTCTCATTGACAATTGTCGGCACCAGCATCTGGGATAAAATGAATATTCTTTTTTATGAAAAGGAGCTCTTAATGTGTTCTTAAAAGTAAAAACATGCCTTATTAAGTGATAGTAACTATATTTTGTCCTTGTTGGCTTTATTTATTTTGTTCTAGATTTACCGAACTAATCAGTGTGCTGGTGAATTTGTGATTACGTTTCCAAGAGCCTATCATAGTGGCTTTAATCAAGGTTTTAACTTTGCTGAAGCGGTTAATTTCTGCACTGTTGACTGGGTATGTTGTGAAGATAATGATTTATTTAGAAAGTATAAATGGCTTATGGCTAGCTTTTCTGATATGCATATAGTTATCTGATACAGATTTTGTTTACAGTGAAAATATTCTGACTAGGTATGTGTAAAATCATTATATAGATAATTTAATAACTCTACAAAATGAAATTTATTGGAAAAATCAATTCAGATAAAAAATATTCAGTAATTTCAGAATTTTCTTTTTTTATGAAGTCAGTTTTTACACTGAACACTTTCTCAAGTAAACAAAGCAACAAATATGATTAGGGGACTGGAGGCTAAAACATATAAAGTATGTTTGTTGGAATAGGGTGTAATTTGATGAGAAGAAGGAATAGGGGTGACATCAGTGGTGGGATTCAAAAAATCCCACCACCAGTTCGCTAATTATAAGTGCGGGGACGTACATAAGCCAGGAAAGCGAAGTCGACTTTCTTATCGCTCCATTGTTTGGTGTTGGCTTCGATTATAAAAGGAGGCGCTTACCGGAGTGGTCCGGTATTTGTTCATTCATTCATTCATTCATTCAATGGGATTTTTATGTCGCCCTATCTCCCGAAGGAAGGTGGTAGGAGGCAAGTACCTCCTTCTCTACCCACAGCCAACACCAAACAACGGAGCAATGAGAAAGCCGGCTTGGCTTGCCTAGATTGTTTGCGCATGCGTGCAGGCGCAGAGCTTCTGAAGCTGAGGGAACGTGCTGCTATTTCTGCTGTAGAGCAGAAATAGATGGGAACAGCGCGTTCCCTTGGCTTCAAAAGTGGAGCTCTGCTGATTCGCACGGCTGCTAATTCTGCCACACGAATTAGCAGAGCTGAAGGGGAAGGGCGGGGGCAGGTGGGCACCCAGGGGTGGTTTTTGCCGGTTCGTCGAACCACCCCTAATCATCGCTACCGGTTCAGCTGAACCGGTAGGATACCACCTCTGGGTGACATGATAGTAGTGTTCCAATATGTCAGGTTGCCACAAAGAAGAGGGAGTCAAGGTATTCTCCAAAGCACCTGAGGACAGGACAAGAAGCAATGGATGGAAACTAGTCAAGGAGAGAAGCAACCTAAAACTAAGGAGAAATTTCCTGACAGTTAGAACAATTAATCAGTGGAACAACTTGCCTCCAGAAGTTGTAAATGCTCCAACACTGGAAGTTTTAAAGAAGGGATTGGATGACCATTTGTCTGAAATGGTATAAGGTTTCCTGCCTAAACGGGGTTGGACTAGAAGACCTCCAAAGTCCCTTCCAACTAAATCTAATCTATTCTATTCTATTTCTATTTCTATTTCTATTCTATTCTATTCTATTCTATTCTTGTGTAAACTTAAAAATGATCAGGCAATTCTACAGGCAGTCTTTATTGCGCATATAAAACTTATTTTGAGGAAAATTGTCTTGATCCACTAAAGTATCAACTCTATAGATATAAAGCTTTTTAATAGTTGGGAACAATTGTAGCTCATTTTGATTTATATTTGCATTTTCAAAATTGAAGCTTTAATAGATTCTTCGTATAATATATTTTGTTTATTTGTATATGATCTTAGAAGAATTTGTTATTAGCTTTTTTATTCTTAGTCTAAGGAACTGCATTAAATTAACATTTTCTTCAGTTAACAGCTTTCAGCAACAGGGATATCATGTTGCTTACCTTAGAACATAGATAAACTATATTTGCTCTCATTTTTTATTTAGTTGCCTTTGGGTCGTCAGTGTGTGGAGCACTACCGTCTATTAAACCGCTATTGTGTGTTTTCTCATGATGAGATGATATGTCGAATGGCAGCCAAAGCAGAAACTCTTGATGTGGTGGTAGCTTCTACAGTTGAAAAAGATATGGCTATTATGATCGAAGATGAAAAGACTTTACGAGAGGCTGTGCATAAGCTGGTAATTTTGGGGGGGTATATACATCTTAAATTGTGAAATACTTGTAAGTTAAACAAACTGACAGCTTTATTTATTTATTTGTATTCTGCCTTTATTATTTTTACAAACAATCCAAGGTGGTGGATACTATACCATTTCATTTTATAAATCCCAGTTAGTGAGAAGACCGAGGCAACCTTTGGAATCAGATTCCCCTAGAGATCCAGATACTCAGACCCTGGTGGGGTTTTAGAGAGCCTTAAAAATTAGGCTCAGATCACAGATTAATTGGAAGGGACCTTGTAGGTCATTAAGTCCAACCCCCTGTCCAATGCTATCTTAATGGCCAGACATTTTAAAGCTTTAGTCCAAAATATTTTGTACTGCATTTTATTTTTATTGATTTATTCAATTTAGATTTTGCCTCTTATTTGTAAAAATAATAGAGGCAGGATTTAAACGAATCAATATAAACACATCACTGTGAGCACTTCACAGTGTTAAAAAAAGCAAAATGCCACAAAAAGTTAAAACGTAACAACAAACAACATGGTGAATTCAGTCAACAACAAACATAACATGCACCAAACAAGGGGTTTAAAACATCTTAGCACAAATCCTGGGTGAAGAACTTCTGTCTAGGCCTCTCTGGCCTAGGGGTAGAGCTCTTGCCTTACAATCAGGAGTCTGTGAGTTTAATCCTATTCAGGAATTGTAGAACCTTTGCAACATCTTTCTTCTTCCTCACAGAAGAACGTTGTGATTAATGATTTGGAAGACCATTGTCATATACTCTTCATCTAAATCCTGCCCTAGATCATTCATAAGGATGACCATTGTGCTTTCCATCCCATGCCTGGTTCTGACTTCTGATTGCCAAGGGTTTAAAAATCTGCTTTATTTACATACCATTCTACTTGATGCCCCACCTTATTCTTAGTAATCTTCCTAAAAACGGGATATTGAAGATGGGGCAGTATTGTAACTGCAGTTGTTAATTTTTTATCCTATATTTTATTTTAAATTCAACCCTGCAAACATGCTTCCTGCTTTCTACTTTCCTATTGGGGTGAGAGAGAGCTTGTCTTACCAAGACCTGTCCACTTCACCAAGATTCACAGGCTCAATAGTTCTCAAGGTAGCATGATAAGACATCACTTCCTACTATAACACCTTCAATACCATGCACCTTCCACTCATGTAGGACAGTGCTTTTGTTCTACAGATGACAAACTGGTTTACGTTACCTACAACAATGCCTTACACTTTTACCAGCACCTCCATCTTAAGGCACTCCCATATATCCTTTCCTTGGTCCCTTCACTCAGGTTTGAAAACATTTCTTACAATGGGAAAAGGTTTCCCCTTCTTCACTGTCTCCCAACAACTAAATTTGAATGTGAAGTTCCCTTCTTTTCCAGATCTTTTCTTCCCACTTACCACTCCAGTGCTTTGAATTGCAGTTGCTTGGGCACCACAAGACTGAACCAGTCCCTATCAGATGGTTTTCATTTCCACGTTCTCATGTCAACTATGTCAGTTTGAATCTGAGTCAGCCTTGGCTACCAAACCTCCTGATATCTTTGGTTTATTTAGCTGGTAACCTTGCAACAATATTTCTTACACTTCCTTCGGTTTTGGAGTTCCAACTGAATATATCAGTGGCTGCTCTGTCTCTTTGTCATAATTTTGACTTTGCCTCATATAATTCTTGCTGGTCTCTGATTGGAATCTGAATACATCTGTTAATCCCAGTGGTGGGCTGCAAATTTTTTAACAACCATTTCTCTGGCTGGGTAGCCGTGGCCGATTGGTCATGTGACTGGGTGGGTGATGGCACTCATCACACCCAGCCCCACTCGTTTTCTGGGGCATTTTCTGAGCTGTTTTCAGGCCATTTTTGCCCCCTCCAAAACAGATTGAAAACAGCCCTAAAACCAGGCCAAAAAAATGGGTGGGGGCAGGGCCAGCCAATGGTGGGATTTGCCGGTTCGCTGAACGGCACCTAATCTTAACTACCATTCTGCCAGAACCAGTGAGAACCGTCAGCAGCCCACCTCTGAATAGTCCTTAAGTCCTGTACACCATGACTTCCTTCTTCCAATGCAGCATTATTGTATGTACAGTAGTTTGCCTGTTTTTCCTTCACAGCAAATGAATGGTTGTAAGTCAAAGAGAACCTGCAATGGGGTTTTTAATCTATTTTTGCTCATTGCCCCCTTCTGAGACTCATTTATTTATATGACCTTCCTTATAGTCACTGTTGACTGAAAAATGATAACTAGAAATTAGAAGTATGGCAGGGTTCATATTAAGAACCATTGATTTAGAAGGTAAGAGTTGAGCCATCAATAAGTAAAAACCATCAATAAGGAACAACTTCTTGTTGTTAGTTGCGAAATCTTCGCCAGGTCAAGGCAATAAGTAAAAACTTAACTAAATCAATTTTGGCTAACTATTAAACAATAGGTTTCTTATTGGGCTGCAGAACAAAACATCTTTTTCATGTGTTTGCTAATGTTGGTGATAATAAAGAGTATCTTGTAATGAAAGTTCTACAGTGAACAAGATGTGGATTTGGTTAAGAATGTCTGTTCCACCTCTGATTATATTATTCCTTATTGACATAATGGCTATTCTGTGAATTGTCTGTTACAGGGTGTTACTGAATCAGAAAGAATGAATTTAGAAGTGTTGCCTGATGATGAACGACAGTGCATAAAATGTAAAACCACTTGCTATATGTCTGCAGTCTACTGTAGTTGTAACCCTGATTTATTGGCATGCTTGTATCATGTAGAAGAACTCTGTACATGTCCCATATATAAATATAAAATGGGGTAAGTATATTGCTTCATTATGACAACTAAGCGTATTTTAAATATCTTTTAAAAAATTTAAATGTTATGCACACAAATACCACATGCATCTTACATAAATCTCACATGCATCTTTGGTTAGCAGTCTTAATTAATCATTTAGAAAGGAAAGGGAAGATGTATTTCCAATACACTGTTCTGAAACTATCTTTCTGTTTGGCTTTGATAAGAAATTAATTGCTTTGGTTTTGGCTTATACCAAAATCTGTAGTTAATAAATAATTGGCTGGTTTTAGTAGAAACAGAAAAACTAGAAAAAATGAATTGTTATATTTACAGTATTGTGATATTTTTCATAATCTTATTTCTGTTTTGTCTCTTCTGTTTCCTCAAGTCCTCTCTTTTTAACAGTACAATCTACTATAAATTACATATGATAATGGAAGAACCACCAATTCACTTTTGTAATTTATTAGAATATCTAAAAAATTCAGAATTGGTGGAAAAAAACACCAAGTCTTTCCTTTACCATTATTGCACAGATTGTTTCGCTACAACTTTCTCTTGTAAAAAAACCTGTGATCTTTTTACTTGGATTTGTTGGGGGACACACACTAAAGGCAGGAATTACAGTACAGGCAAATACTGGATAGGATTCATTCCCTGAACACAGTGTATGTCTATAGCAGATATGTCATGTTTATGTCCTAATATAGCTTTGACCACCAGAAGACTTGCTACTTTATCTGAAATGGATCAAAACTGATACTAAGGTCAAAAGCAAGAATTTTGTACCTTGTCACATGATTTCCCAATCAGAAAGCTTTATAAATTAAAATATGTAAATTTGAAATAACATTAGAAATTTAGTCACCCTTCATAACCCTATAGGCTTATAATAGCCGAGGCAAACAACTAACCTAGGCGAAGGAATAACAGATTTGTTGCCCTTTGCAATAGCTACATAATTTTTTTTTAAAATCCAATTTATATGCCGCCCTTCTCCGGAGACTCAGGGCAGCTTACAATCTATAAGCACAATTTAATGTGCTTAGCAATAAGCACATTACATAATTACTGTTGTATGCTGCACAGTGTATTTCATGCTGTTGTATGCATTGCAGCAGTATATTTTTTATTAAAGCCAGAATATTTAGGATTTATAAATAACTGTTTGAACTCTATAACACCTCCAGATATCGATATACAGTGGATGAACTGTATCCAATGATGAATGCACTTAAGCTGCGGGCAGAATCTTACAATGAATGGGCTTCTAACGTCAGTGAAGCTTTAGAGGCAAAAGTTAATAATAAAAAAAGTATGTATCTTTTGTATTTTTTGCACTGTAGTTAAACATGAAATTAATTATCCAGTCATATTCATGTTTATTCCAGAGTCGTGTTGAACTTCAGCAACTTAATCAAGAAAATGTACATAATATATCAGATTGCAGCTAAATAACTAAGCAAGCATATATGTAATTTTTTGTATATATGCCAACTATATCTGTTAACTTTCAACTGGGTGATTCTTAAGAATGGAGTAAAAACAGATCATGTAAATAATAAAATAATACAGATCCATGAAAAATGCATAGATATGGAGGACTCATCCATCAACTGGTGGCATATAAACCCAGTAAATAAACAAAATAAAAACCAATCAGATGCTCATTGAAAAAGGGAGATACTATGAACATAAGAAGCAAAGAAATGTCTGAGCCTCTAGCAATAACATTCCGTAAACCAGGCCCTACTAGAGAGAAAGCCTGCTGCTTCAACTGGGAATCTTTCAAGAATGGACACTCAGCAGGCCTTCTCAAAATATTCAAAATGGATGGATAGAATTGACTGTACATGATGCCTGATGTAGCTCTTTGCTATAGGAATGTGCAATAATGTAATATTAAAAATTGATATTTCTTAACTAAAAATGGTTATCCTCCTAAAGGTCTCATGAATTTCAAAGCTTTAATTGAAGAATCAGAAATAAGAAAGTTTCCAGACAATGATTTATTGAGACATCTCCGATTAGTTACTCAGGATGCGGAGAAATGTGCCTCGGTTGCACAGCAACTTCTCAATGGCAAGAGGCAAACAAGGTATGATTTGTGGGTAGTTTTATATTCCTGTGGTGTTAGTTTGGAAACACTGTATGTGTCACAGTTACTGTTGGTACTGAAACTTGCCTATGTGCATTCCTGTTGTGCAGTTTCCTTTCAAAGTAAGTAACATTATGCAATGCACTAAAGAGCAAGCAAACCAAAGAAGTCAAGACGTACTATAAAAAAAAGGAAAGGAAATATTGTTTAATGTGGATTTAGCCAACACCATTCATTATATCTTCCCATAGTATTCTGTTTTTCCGAATATACTTGTTTCCACCAAATGCATACATAGATTCATGTATTACCTTTCGTCTTTAATTTTCTCACCTTTTTTAGGATTTCTTTCATGATGTTTTCAGTTTCTTATTCCTTTCTACCCATTCATTGTTCATTCCTGCATTGCCACATTGTTAGCATAACAAAATGAATAAAATGTCTCAAATAGGCAAAAAAAGTCAGCATATGTAATCTTTTAATGTAATCCAAAATATTTATACATTAAATAATGTTGCTTTTGCTGCTTTCAACTATTAACACTGACCAAGACAACAAGACCCATTTAAAAATCGTTTCCCAAATGTGACTAATTAAACTCCCAGCAGGCAATAATGCAAAGCTTTTCTAAGTCTTCAGTGAATTCACTGAATTAATTTCATTCTCCTCTTCATAGATTTAACAGCAACTTGGGAGAACATAAAAAATTGTAACTATGTATTTTGCTGCAAGTTATTTTAACTCTTATCTTCATGGTGGCCTATGTGTGTGCTTGTGTACAGCCACTTTCACACATATATTGGTTTGGCCTTGGAAAAGAAAAGTCTATGCATTTGATAAAATGTTTCAATACTCTTAGATCTCTCTAATAGCTTTTATCCAACTGTAATTAGGCTGATCAGAATTACTTCTTACATATCTCACATATCTCTTAAGTCTTCTCCTACCATCTCAGGTTCCCATCTTAAGTAGGATAAAGTGTTTTTTCCGATGAGACTGGTCTATCAGGAAAACCTGGTCTACCCAACTATGGGACGGAGCATACTGCTTCCGCTTTCGCCTTTCAGCTCCAATCCAGGAGCCTTCACAGGCAGTTGCTTTCGTGACAAACTATTTTTGTGTTGAATTTATATTTTACTGACAAAGATATAAAGGGAGACTAGTATAGATCTATTCCAAACTATTTAGCTCTTGTCAGGTAGCCATACCCTTTCTGGCCGGGTTCGAATACTAGAAAGGGTGTGGCTAGCTGATGATAGCTTCAAATAGATCTATACTAATCTCCCTTTATTTGTTGGTAAAATATATTTTGGTAAATATATATATGTGTTGGTAAAATATATATATTCATCTCAAAGTAGGATAGTTTGTACATTCCTGTCTGCCGTTTAAGTTAATTGCATGTTAAATTTGGGTGGTTTATATCACAATCTTGGGTTTAGGATTTCAGGCTAGTGGACACCAGGGCCTAGCTGAACTGGTGCAGAGAGATCGGTGGAAATACCTACCATAAGTGTTGGCCTCAAAAGAGGCCATGATGTTTGAGGTGTTGTATGCTCAGTTTTCAGATGTCACATATTGTGCATTCCTGTTCTAATTGATGATGACATGACATCAGAATTGGATTGCTAGCACAAAGAGCATGGTCCATAAAAACCTGTTCACATGATTATGATTCTAAAGGATGTCTGGTTTGAGAAAAATATGTACATATTAACAAATATTCTTTCAGTAAGTTAGTTGAATAAAGATGAAATAACCGGATGAATGTATTAAGTGCACCCTTTAGTGGTATAAAACTTTTCTATGTAATTGCAGATACCGGTCTGGAGGAGGAAAATCTCAAAACCAGTTGACTGTGAATGAACTCCGCTTATTTGTTAGACAACTGCATGCTTTACCATGTGTCCTTAGCCAAACAACACTACTCAAGGTAACTTGGAATTATCAATGGAATAAACTAGAATTTTTTCCTCCATAATAAACATAAGTATACCTTCTTATATTTTCAAAGATTGAGTATAAGTTATAGATCTGGTTGGTATAAACCAGGTAATAAACTGGGTGAACTAACAGGGACTCCATGGCCTTTATTTGCTGATTGAACAGAATGATTTAGGAGAACCCTAAGTGACAGATATTGCCTCAGAATCTCTGGTACCAGAGATCCTGTACACAGCCAACATGAAACCAGATTGTTTATATAACCTCTTTAAAAACTGTTTTAGCATTTTGTTTTCTCTTCACGTATCCCATCTGATCAGGCATAGGCCAGGGCCACTGCAAATCTAATGAAGAATTGTTAAATCCTTAAACACTATTAATTTAGCCTGTGGTGTAAATAATTTATAGAGAAACATACCTTGCAGTCTGATATTTTTGTCTCTTAATTGCAGAAATAGTCTACATTATTTGTTATCAAATGTGAAATGCTGCTAACGTAACTTTAAAAATAGCTACAATTCTGGTTTGAGAATTTTGGTTTTCTACTTATTCTCACTGCTTCATATTTTAGGATCTTCTTAATCGTGTAGAAGACTTTCAGAAATACAGTGAAAAACTCCTCTCTGAAGAAATTCCCAGTGCTTCAAAGCTACAAGAACTTTTAGAAGTCAGTTTTGACTTTGATGTTGACCTCCCTCAGCTTGTGGAATTAAGAATACGCTTAGAACAAGCACGCTGGTTGGAAGATGTGCAAAACGTTTGCTTGGACCACACTTCTCTTACTCTTGATGATATGAGAAGACTCATAGACTCTGGTGTTGGGCTAGCACCACATCCTGCAGTAGAGAAGGCAATGGCCAGGCTCCAAGAACTCTTAACAGTGTCTGAACACTGGGATGACAAGGCTAGAACTCTGATAAAAGCCAGGTAGAAAATGAGTCTTGTTGTTTCAGAACTCTTAAAATTCACATTGTTTTTCAGTGATTAAGTTATTATTTTTCCTCAGCCTATACTAAAAATGAAGAAAAATGTGTTGTGCTAATGCAGTGGTTCTCAACCTGTGGGTCGGGACCCCTTTGGGGGTCAAGCAACCCTTTCACAGGGGTCACCTGAGACCATTGGAGAACACATATTTCAATACAAATACAGGTGTATGTGAAAATAATTTTATGGTTGGGGGGGTCACCATAACATGAGGAATATTAGGAAGGTTGAGAACCACTGTTCTAATGTTAAAAAAAGCAACTATGAAATTATATTTTTAGTACAAGAAAGTTGTATTTCTTGGTAACCAATAATTCATATTTCGTTAGCAATTTCACTGTTGATTATTATTTTAAACATTACCTTGAGAATGTAAGTTACTTAATAATGTTTAAAATAAGGGAAGGGAAATAATTGTACATAGTACAGGTAGTCCTCAACATACAACCATTCATTCAGAGACAGTTTGAAGTTATGATGGAAATGAGCCAGTGGTGGTTATTACTGGTTCTTCCAGCTCTAGCTGTCCCAGAACCCTTCAGTCATGATTGCAATCTGCTTGCCAACTGATTCACATTTAAGACTGGTTGCAGTGCCTTGTGATTTTCGGATCGCTATTTGCAACTTTACTTGCTAACTTCCCAGAATGCCCCTATTGAAGTGCTTCTCAGACATTCGCATCATGCCAGACACTTTGCTCTGTGTTAGTGTCAACTTGGTAGTTTAAGGTATTTGGGATTGCAGCTCCAATAGACTCTGCTGGCCATGCGGATGAGAGTTGAAGATAACCTGATACATCAGGTTGCCTATGTTCTTCCATAGGCCAACTATTTCCAGTACTAAATTGCTACTAAGCATGTCCAGTAATCAGTGATTGGAGCTGCAATCCAACAACATCAAAAAGTTTCAATTTGGGGACTAAAGCAAGTGATGCATAGAGTTTTATGGTTTCGTAACAAGTTCACGCTATAATATGCCACACTGAGGAATGCAATAAAGTTTCAACTCTTTTTTAACCTAGAAATGTATAATTCAAACTTTAATGTATGGTGTCATAGTGAGCATTTTTTAGAAACCTTTGAATTTGGGAGGCAGGTGTCTTCAACAGAGCCTTGGCCTTAATCGTGTCTACAGGGAGAAACAGGTGCTTCATTAGTTTGTAGACAAGGATTCTCACAATTCAAATATTCTATATATCAAGAAAAACCTGGCATGTTTGGAATCTTTATTTGTACATAGAATTACTCTTCTGAATCTTATAAGAACCTGTCCTTTTATTGTACTGAGGCATTATGTTTGGGGAATGTTGCTTTTTATAAGAGATTGTTTTGACTGTTACTGGTTTTTAAATGATAACAGTATAGCATGAAAAAACTGTGTGTTTTCTTTAAGGCCACGACTATCATTAAGCAGTCTTGAAGCAGCAGTGAAGGAAATAGATGTTATCCCTGCTTATCTTCCTAATGGAATAGCTCTGAAAGATGCTGTAAAGAAGGCCAAAGACTGGCTACAGGAAGTGGAGAGCCTGCAGGTAGGGGGAAAAAATCTAAGAATTGCAAGTGATGTTAGACTGGTTTCATTTTGTATATCTTCAACTTCATTATAATCTTCACTGAATATTTGTAACATTTCTGCATTATTAGGCTGGTGGTCGTGTGCCTGTGTTGGATATGCTTGTAGAACTAATCACAAGAAGTCGCTCTATTCCTGTTCATCTGGACTATCTGCCAAGGCTGGAGTCTTTAGTAGCTGAAGTTCAAGTTTGGAAAGAGTGTGCAAGCAGTACTTTCTTGACTGAGGACTCTTCCTATTCTCTTCTGGAGGTAATTTATTTACACATTTACTCTCAGTAGAGAATTTATCTAGGCCTATCATAGAAATTAAATAAATGATAATTAAGAATTAAGATTTTGTCAAATGCTTGATTGGGATTTACAAGATGAACACTCAGTCTGAGATCTCAGACTTGTCTTGGCCAATAATGGAACTAAAAGCCTTGCAAGTCCTTGGATGTTTTTCTCTCTCTCTCTTTTAACATGTATTAGAAATGTCCTAAAAGAAGAAAGCCAGCAACTTCTAAGTCCAAAATTCAGGCCTTATTTAAAGTAGAAGCGAGATTCAGATTTTGTGCTGTTTTCATCTGCCCATGCAATATGGGGCATTTAGTCTCACACTTTGGGTGTGAGTGTTATTTTAACAGATCATCTGATCTTCAACTAAGTCTTCTGCCCTCACATGGGAAATCTTTCATGCTTATTTTTGTGTTTGTGCTGGCACATCATGTAGGTGAACCTAAAGAAACACTTTAGTTGATGATTTGGAAGGATTATGCTTTGGAATATTTCTCTTTCAATTGTCATGGCTCATAGATGTATACGAGGAAGGAAAAAACTATGCTACAATCCAGGGTATTCAGATACTGGTATTGTAGGCGAGCACTCCCCCCTCCCTGGCTTCTATTAATTATTTTGTAAAATTTTGGAAATACCTTCCAATCTTTAAATTGCATGTTGGCCTTCTAATCTGGGTATGTTCAAATTTGCATGAAGGCTTTAAGAAATAGATAATTATGTATTATATATAATCATAGAATGGTCCCTCATTCTTCCAGAGCAGGCTTAATGGAACACATTGTTCTGTGATACACAAGAAGAAAATATGACAGTTTTAATTTTTACCAGGTATTATGTCCAAGATGTGACATTGGGACATCAGGTTTTAAAAGAAAAACAAAGAAAACGAAAGAATCAGTTCCAAATGGGAAAAAAAAGAGCACCAAACTTGAGAGCTTATGTGATTTAGAAAGAGCATTATCTGAGTGTAAGGAAACTGCAGCTGCGGTATGTATACATTCTGAAATATATTTAATGAACGTATGTGCTTAGAAACTTGTGTGTTATTTTATGAAACTTCTTTTTCCATTCTTTCAGAGACAGAATTGTACATTACTACCTTTTTTGCTTAGAATACTAATATATATTTTTGATGTTACTAAAGTAAAATCAGATTTTCCATGCATTTAATTTGAATGTAGTCTTTGAAGAAAAGTAAAGCTTTTTCATTCGACATCTCAGATTATATTAGCAATTGTCCAAATGGCAGATAGTGAACTGTATTTCAAAAAGATTTGAGAAATCAACAGAATTCCTTTTTCTTAGAACTTTTTTTGCAAGTGTTATAAAAAATTGTAACTGAACATTTTAGGGACTTTTTTAAATGTCTGTAAATAATTTTAATGTAATTTGTTATCAGATGGCTATGCTTGGTGAAGCCCGTTTAAAAGAAATGGAAGCACTGCAATCTCTGAGAGCAATAAATGAAGAAAAAATCTTTTCTGATGAACAGAATATAGAGCTCAAAGTTTGCCTCTGTCAGAGAGAGCCGGCAGCACCAATGATACAGTGTGAGCTGTGCAGAGGAATGTTCCATACCAGCTGTGTTTCAGTGTCCAGCAGTTTGCAGGGACCTTGGGTATGGCTTTGCCCTCACTGCCATAGATCCAAAAAGCCACCTTTAGAAAAGATTCTACCTTTACTGGCTTCTTTACAGCGAATTCGGGTGAGGCTGCCTGAGGGAGATGCCTTACGGTATATGATAGAGAGAACCGTGAACTGGCAACATAGAGCACAACAAATGTTATCCTCAGGGAATATAAAACTTTTAGCAGACAAAGTGGACTCAGGGATATTGTACAGCAAATGGCAAACCGTGGCAGGCCAGTTGCAGGAGACCAATAAGGTAAGATTCTAGTTATATCCTAGCAAAGTGCTATATGAACACCAGCATGAATGCTTCTGCATTTTACTTTTTTTATTTAATTTAATGGATATGGGGCCTGAAGAGTATAAACATTTATAGAGTGATTTTCCAAATTGTTAGTTGATCAGCTAGGTCCTGGATTTGAAGCAGAAAAAATGATACAACAGATCCTTCCTTCCTTCCTTCCTTCCTTCCTTCCTTCCTTCCTTCCTTCCTTCCTTCCTTCCTTCCTTCCTTCCT
>JANHFR010007583.1:11667-26985 GCA_032468015.1 Mimophis mahfalensis | reverse complement strand
GTGGACTTCAACTCCCAGAATTCCACAGCCAGCAACAACTGGGAGTTGAAGTCCACGCATCTTCAAACGGCCAAGATTGAGAAACACTGGTCTAGTGGTTCTTCATTATGCTCAAGTGTATTTCACCACTCCTCCATTTATTGTTTTAAAAAAAAAGTTCTGACTCTTAATTTTTTACATGTAATGTTAATTTGCATTTTTGAATGATCAAGATTTAAAAAAAAATGTATGAAAGTGCTAGGGACCAAAGTAACTGGTGAGTACTATTTAAAATTGTGATCTAGTATATCTACAAATGCTTCACTTGAATGAGCTCTATCTACTTCACAGGAGGATGTAACCATAATTTTTTAAAAAACAAAACCCAAAAGCAGAAAAGTATTCAGAAAATATTTTCAAAAAATATATATAATATTGAAAATTAAATTTTAAAATGAAAAGTCAAGTGTGTGTATTTTATTTGTAACTATTTAAGAAACAAAATATTTCATTAAGTTTAGCCAAAAATTTCACTGACTGCTTTATGTTTTTTTAAAAAACAAATAGCTAGATTCCAGGGACGTGGTGGCTCAGTGGCTAAGATGCTGAGTTTGTTGATCAGAGAGGTCAGCAGTTCAGCGGTTCGAATCCCGAGCACCATGTAACAGAGTGAGCTCCCATTCCTTGTCCTAGCTTCTGCCAACCTAGCAATTTGAAAGCAGGTAAAAATACAAGTAGAAAAATGGGGACCCCCTTTGGTGGGATGGGAACAGCATTCCGTGAACCTTCGGCATTTAGTTATGCCAGTCACATGACCACAGAGACATCTTCGGACAGCGCTGGCTCTTCAGCTTTGAAACAGAGATGAGTACCTCCCCCTAGAGTCTGGGACGACTAG
Organism: Mimophis mahfalensis; assembly: GCA_032468015.1. Classification (NCBI taxonomy): domain Eukaryota; kingdom Metazoa; phylum Chordata; class Lepidosauria; order Squamata; genus Mimophis; species Mimophis mahfalensis. The sequence continues at coordinate 26,108 of JANHFR010007583.1, read as the reverse complement.
TACGTACCTTTTTAGCTAGATTCCAAATGTAACAATGCACATTAAACCTACATAGCAATATTATCAAGCAATGTTGTCTAGCAAATTACCTTCTGAAGGATCTTCCACACTTTCTGATAGAAACCCACAGGGACTCTATTAATGGCACCATCGAGCCGCCTCCTGCGAAGCCACTGCCCTTGTCGGTCACCCCAGCTAATCGAGTGTCCAACTGACCCAGTCAGGGACGAAGTACTAGTAGGAGAAGATGGGCTACTGCATCTCTGTAGAAAAGACAAAATTAATCCCGTAAGGCAACATAAACACCAATTTCTCAGAAACATCACTCTGATAACCCAGAGAATGCAAGCTTGTGGAAGTCATTCCAATCCTCGTGTCTTCAGGTGTGCACCTCACCTATTTTCTCTTGTTAATGGAATCTTTCTTTTCATCTGCCTTCCTTTTTTAAAATCTGTCAAGAATTTCTTGCACAATTTGTCAGCCACATCGAACAAGGAGCTAAGTCCACAGTATAGATTCATAGTATAGAGCTAAGTCCACAGTATAGGTAATATTTATTGTCGCATCAAGTAATCTAATGAGATCGCTGGTTAAATGAAAAGGCATGGGCATTTCATTAAAACCGCCATAACTTTTTTCCCCCCAGTCTCCCTCAGAAACCTGAAAATCAATTTAGTTATTGTTGTGTTCATGTAAGGAAAAAGTCCCTCTGAAACATTTCATAGCTAACACAGCTTCATTAAGCATATACAAATTAGCAAAATTAAACTGTGCTTTATTTAAAACATTTAAACCATGTACTTTAAATTAATTAATTATGGGATGTGGCATCTAAGAACAAAACATCTTTGGTTGGATGTTGCAAAGTCCATCCATTACCCCATTTAATACCATGCATGTGTCATAATGGACAGCCAGCACAAAAACAGCAAATCAAATCATTATTTAAGTGATTTTTTCCATAAGCCATTTTTAAAAATTATTATTGTGCTATTCAGCCATCTATTCCTTTGTATGGGCAGAATAAACTGTCTGCTTCATCAAAGATAATAAAGGGCTGAGGTGTGTTTATTTCATTATTATTTTTTATTTATATCCTGCTTTTACTTTGTCCAATTCAAGACAGCATACACAATGCTTCCTTCAACAAAATAGCTGATTTTCCCCACAGCAATTTGAGGTAGGCTGGGCAAAAAGTCACCTAATCTCATAGAGAAAACATTGATTATAAATTTATATTTCTTTTGTATTATGCATGCTAAATGTCTTCAGGCATTTTATGCAGAACTCTGACTCACTGTAGACATTTAAACTACAGTTTCTAAGGACGCATTCTTTAGGCGCTGTGCTTGCCTTGTTTAACATAGGATGTGTCAATTTTTTCAATTTTCAATTTCCAGGCATTAGGGATGCTCAAAAGTTGTGACACGCTTGGGGATTCTAAAAGTATTTTTGTTATTTTAATACAAGTTAGATGTGCTTGGTAAGCAACTACATGAATGCAATAGGTTTTTAATATTCTGTCTCATTTGTGTTTTCCAGCCTCAACAATTTTAAGAAGTATGAACTTCAACTCCCAGGATTCCAGCTCACTGAGGAACAGCGACAATAATATTTTTTCAAAATGTTTCACAGAATTTGCAATGGCAGAAAGAAAAAACGAAGTTTGGTTTCCATTATTAATTCTCAAATCTCAATTGAGGGCCTTTTAGTGCAACCCCATTTGACACAGCATATTTTTCTACATTTTCTTTCCGGATGCCATTGAAGCATCAGAAGGAAACAAAGAAAGCATTTCTGACAGCCGCCCAGAGTCCTTCAGGAGATGGGCGGCATACAAATCCAATAAAATCAAAATCAAAATCAGTTGGGTCAAACTGAATTATAAATTAGCATTAAATCTCCTTCTGGAAGTGATAGAATAGTTTGCTTTACTTAAAAAGTCTTCTCCACTTCTCCACCCCCCCCCCCCAATTTTTGGATTGCAATCTTTATCATTAGCAGACAGCATCGCCATTGGCCATGCTGGCATAGGGGATGATGGGAGTGGTAATCCAATACATCTGGGTGGCACTGTGTTGGAGAAGATTAGAGTAAAATTAGGATTAAGATTAAGATTATTGTGATATATAAGGATAATTTGTTAAATATTTAAAACGCAACTGAAAAAAGTATAAAATAATTTCAATTGATGAAACACTATTCTAGGTACAGTGAAATCCTTAACGTAATTTTGTTAAATAATCTTAAACGTTGCCAGTGGAAATAAACAAGCTGATGAGACAGAATTCCTGAACGTTTAGAGGTTGCAGGAAAAGGCACTTTGGAAAAAGTTCACATACTAAAATGTTCTTATGCAACTATTAAAGATATGGATGTTCATATATAAAATCATAGTTTTAAGAACCAAAACTGGAGAAGAGCCCAATGCTGGGAAAGATTGAGGGGAAAAGAAGAAGAAGGGGACGACAGAGAAGGAGGTGGCTGGATGGAGTCACTGAAGCAGTCGGTGCGAGCTTAAATGGACTCCAGGAGATGGTAGAGGACACGACTTCGCAACTAACAAGAAGAACTAAAAACCATTAAATTCATTTCAAGGCAGAATAATCACTCAGGCAACTTTTTACCATATTCTGGAAAGGAAAACAAAATCTGTATATTGATTTGGCACTCGGCACCAAAAAGGTTCGCCACCACTGCTCTAGGCAATCTGTTCATACTTACATACTGATTGCCAAGTGTCCCATGGCCACAGGATCGGCATCTGCAATCTCCTCTGCTGTCTTACCCAGGAAGTCAATGGGGAAACCAGCAGAGAACATGGCAAGTTGCTGCCACCTGCTGGAAAAACTAGCTCAAAGAGCTGCCTGTCCAAGGATTTTAGCTCCCCAGACATGGTGGGGTGGGGACCAGGTCCAGGGCTGTGGCAGGTTTCCATACGTTGGTGGACGCTGTCCCTTGCAACAGGCCTCCCCATCCCACGAGGCAGCCCTGCACTCTGTTTAACATCTTGTGCAGCTGCTTAATGACCACAACTGGTAGTCCCGGCGTTGTTGAACAAAGCAGGTTTGTTGAGGGCTGTTGTTCACTGAAACAGCTGTTCGGCTGCCAGCTGCTCATCTTCGCGTCCTTTGAAGTTCACCAGGAACTGCCATAACCAGGAAGGAGGGGACATCTGGCCGGGGAAATGTGCTGGAGATGTCAAGGAATGCAGTGAGAAATTGGAGAGCATGGACACGAACAGGAACCAGAAGTGCCAAACTGAGCCATCTGCCGAGCTTCAAGGATGCCCATCACCGGCACCTGAGGCACTAAGTTCCCAAAATATCAGAATGAGGCTGGATTGGACTCCTATCCCAAGGGGGAGGGGTTTGAACCCTGGGGATTGCTTCCAATGTACAATTCTAGCACTGCTTTTCTTCAGAGCTTGCCTCATTCATGCTGTACTCAGCATCTCTAGTAAAAGTACCTTTTCTCTAAAACCTACGGAATCAAGCCTCGGCTTACCCCACCCCTCTACCCCATCGCCCCTTTTCCCTGTGCCAGCTGGGCGCCTCTTCCCAACATTCCTGGGGCGAAGCGAAGGAAAATGGAGGAGTAGGTGGAAAGGAGGCGAGCCTCGCTCAGCCTCTCACCTGCTCCTGCACCCTCACCCTGCCCAAGATCGTCCATGCATTGCCTTTGCCTGGCCTGCCTCGCACCCAGCGCCAGGGGCTGGAAGTAGAAATCAGTGCTGAGCAGCGCCCCAGAGCAGGGAGCAAAAGAAAAAGAGGGAGCGAGCCGCCCGGTGGCCTGCTTGGAAAAGAGGGGGAATGTTGCCTTCTTGTCCCAAAAACAGCGGGAACGCTTCAAAATCATCAAAATCTTTTAAAAAACCATAGAATTCATCGAGGTCTGGAACGGATCGATCATACTTCCCTACAACCCAATGGAAAAATGTGCTTCAGTTCACAACCACAGTTATGGAACCAATTGTGGTTGTGGACTGAGGTTCCACTGTGTACAGTATAATTGTAATTTTTGCACTGTTTTTCCTCAGAGCTTGTCTCATCTACGCTGCACTCAGCATCTTTAGTACAAGTATCTTGTCTCTAAAACTTACGGGGTCAAAGGTTGTTCTTTTCTAGGGAGTAGCTGGGGCCAGTCTGACACTGAATCACCTTAGGGTTCAGCCAGTTCCGACAAGTTCCGGAGAACCGGTAGCGATAATTTTGAGTGGTTTGGAGAACTGGCAAATACCACCTCTGATTGGCTGATAGCACAGCCACACCTACTAAGCCACGCCCACAAAACCGATAGTAAAAAAATTTGAATCCACCACTGCTTCAGTGGAAGTGCCAGCACCGAAGCAAGTATAGCCCTGAGTACTATTTTTTTTCATTTGTACCTATGTTGCTAAAATTCTTCTACTAATAAATCATTGGAAATCAATGTTTCAGCCTAGATGAAAGCCCATTCCAATAAAACATCTGATGGGAAGGAAGGAATTGGTGAAGAAAAAATAAAATGTTCTTCTTCCATGTCAGATTGACTCCAAATTCCATTATGCATTATGCAATTTGGCAAGATGAAATGAAATGATGGCTGTAATAAATCCCATTTAAAAAGGGAAGGGTTATATGCATATTTTGATTTTAGACCCCCGAGACTGCCCTTGAGCTCATGGCATTAGGTATCATAATAGTTTCTAATTTATTTGATTTCAATATTTAAATAACTGCATTTGTGTATATGGACAAATTGTGTCAATTTATCCCTGCTCATCGTTTGAAAATATTTTTTTAAATTTAATTAATGGAAACTCATTTTCTAGTGTTTAATTTTATAAGCACAGTTCATGTGGCAAATTATTACTTCACAATTATTTTAATAAAATAAATCTAGATTATATAGTCTTAGATTCATTTCTCTGATAGCCTTACAGCCAATATTACCAATTAAAGAAAACTTACAGATTAATAGGGAGTTTAAACTGTTACTTTATACAATTTTGTCCCTTTTCTAGTTTTTGTTTTTGGAAAATCTACATGCCCTGCATTTTGAACATATGATTCCAATCACATGATGCATATTATACACATCATAAAAGTTGAATTTTTAATTAATAATTGGTTATGACTTTCACTGTAAAGGAAAACGTTATACAATCTTTAATACATGATAAATTAAGGCCAATTGATCTTAGCCATGTGCCTATCAACAGTAAGGGAAAAGAGAGATTTTAAATTTCTGAATGATGGTTTACCATGGACCTGGATGAATGCATGCTGCTGGATGTGGAATGGCCCCCAAAGAAGAACTATAAAACAGAAATACAAAACATATTAAAATCAGTAGGTAAAATCAGCAAAACTTATGTAAGTATGCAATAAAAAGGATAAAACCAGAGATGGTATTCAGCTAGTTCTGACAGGTTCCAGAGAACAGGTAGCAATAATTTTGACTGGTTTGGAGAACCAGCAACTACCACCTCTGATTGGCTGGTAGCATAGCCACGCCCACTAAGCCACACCCACAGAACCGTTAAGTAAAAAAAATTTGAATCCCCCCACTGGGTAAAACTCAAAACACTCCGTTTCCCTTAGCTAATGTCTACTAGATAATTACATTAGTATTAGTAGTATTAAAGAAAACTGAATATTTTCATTGTGCCTAATGAAAATAAATTCAATTCTGTCTGACACTTCTGGATTTTGTGTCCAATACTGTTACTCGGAATACTGATGTAATAATAAATGAAACCCACGAACTTCAAAATCTGAAGCAAATTTGCAATAAAGATCAACATCTTGACCTGTACTATATACCATGAAGATGCATGCAGGCGCAATGTCAAAGACCAGGTTATTGCAAAAATCGAAGTTAATGGATCACTTTGCTAAAAATGCAAGGGTTATATAAAATTATTCATATATGTATATGTTTTATCCATGTTGTAAATCCTATGAATCTTCTAGGAGTGCAACGGTATAAAAAAGTAAATCATTTCTGAGAAGCTACTTTCTCTTTTTTTTCTCTGCAAATACCAATTCGGTGCATCTTTTTCCATGGATTTTGAATTCACGGAACCAGAGAGAGGAATCCATTTTCCCCACATTTTAACTGTAGTTTTGAATGTTCTCCTGGCTGAGCTACTCATTGCTAAATGCAGAACGGAAAGACTCAAACTGCAGTACTGGGGAAAATACTAGGCCGGGGTGGCAAGCCTTTTTGGCACCGTGCCAAAAACGGGAGCAAGCGAGCGCGTGAGCACAGCTGTGCGCCGGAAACCAAAAGATCACATGACCTTCCAGTTTCCGGCACTTCCGCGCAAGACCAGCTGGCTGGCGCGCCAGAACCTGGAAGAGCAACGAGCAACAGACAACAGCTCTGCATGCCCGGAGAGATGGCTCTACGTGCCACTTCTGGCACGCGTGCCATAGGTTCGCCACTGCTGTACTAGGCTTCATCAAATTACCATACAAGTTGACTGCAAATCTAAAATACTACTTCTAATTTTTGAAAAACAAATATATTAACAAACCACCAATTTGCAAAAAAGCAATGTGTGTGAAAAAGGAGGGTCAAACAGATGAAAGTAGGATCACAGTGCAAGTGTTGCCCCTTTTCTACATCATTCTAGCAAAGACAGCAATTGTCTCAAACAGTCTGTTGTTGGCCTTTGAAGGGCTGTGAACCCTAAGTTCCATCCTCAAAAATCCAGTTTTGGGATTTGGGAGCATCCCATGGTGAAGGACGAAAGAGGCACTCTATTTATTCTTTAAAGACTAAAGTTTGCAGAAGTTTATAGCAAAATATATTGTTGTGGCCCCGTTTCCTCCTGCTGACCTGCCAAGTGACTCTACTCGGATGAAGACCTGGAGCCGGTAGCTGGCAGTGTGCCAGAGGTGGCTTCTTCCCCCCTAGTGGGCCACCAAGAGCCAGCTGCTGTCAGCGTGCCAGCAGAGGCCAGGCTCCCTTTGAGTCAGCAGGAGATGGTGAGGCCTGAGAGCAACGGGGAGGAGACCTTGGTGGACGCCAGAGAAAGACATAGGCTTAGAAGGGAGCAACAGCTGCAGGTGACCACTAATTGGGCCACACCCTAGAGGGATTATAAGAGGTGTGGCTGTAGGTGGTTCCCTGCAGATGGTTTGCATCTCGGCACGTGCGTTTTGCTGTCGGCTCCCTGCTTCTTGGTCAGGTCTTGAATTCTTGTTCTTATCTGCAATTAGTTTTTGTTGGCTTTCTTTCCAGACCTTGTTAATCAAATATTTTGACTTGCTTCTGAACTGTTGTGAGAGCTTTGCTTTAAAGATACGGTCAGCTTTAGCTTGAGAACTCTAGGACACTGGGAGGCTTGTTTGCACTGCTCTGAACTCGAACCAAGGGGAACAGAACATATATTCACTATGTAACTTTTCACCAAACGTCCCTAAGTCAGTTCATTATTATTATTATTAAAATTTATATATCACTTGGCTCTCAACAACTCTGGGAAGTACACAAGTAAACATTAGTTTAAAATAAAGCTAAGTAAAACTTCAAAATTCCAAACTTGGATCTGTAGTACTTCTTTTAAGTGTCCTGACTTCCAAAAGTTCATTCTTTTACACCCACCCCATCCCTCTAGTCAGTTTATACTATAATGCAATAATACCTGTAGTGGAAGACTTGTAATGGAAAATTATTCACAGCAAACAGTTAATATACATGCATTACAGAGAAGTGGAATATAACTTGGGCACATATATTTTGAGAATTTTTTTAAAAAGGAGCATTAGTTAAGCATCTAGCAATAGTGCTATAGGAAAAATAATTCTAGGTAGGACTGCTTCCTAATCTATACATATATAAAATAGAGTGTGGGTGTATGTGTGTGCATGCGCTGTATACACTCTTCAACGGCTGGACCAATTTCAATCAAACTTGGCATATGGATAACTTACCCTCTGGCAACAAACACTGTGGGGATAAAACATGCCATCGCGGGGTCTTTGTCCCCTAAAAAGATTGCCAAAGTGCCAACCCCTTCATAGTCCCAATAACCGATGCCTTCACAGTACGCCACAAGGGGCACAAGGGAGCAGTGTCATGCCGCACTGAACTACAGGTCTTCCAGGGGCCTCTGAAGGCGGTGGCCATCAGGAGGAGGCAGCGATGGGACAAGGTCGTCTCTGCTAAGAGTGGGCCGGCTAGCCAGCCAGCAGGTGAGTCACAGCTTCGGGGTCCGCCAGCAGAAGCAGCCCCCTGCCGGCCACGCCGCCTATTTCTCTTCCCTGGCTTTATCAGGCCCGACTATACCTGGGCGAAGCCGGGTAAAGTGCTAGTCAATTCTAAAAATCACAAATAGGCTGGGATAAATCATTTCTAAACAATTGGACTTGGATGTAAGAAGCAGATTCAGGTGGCTGAATCTCTAATTCTCAAAGAGTCAAAAGACAACAGGAATTCTTGATAATCCTGGCTTGTCAATTGTCCCTAATCATATACACATGTCTTTCTAGTCATCTTTACCAGGGTGGGTTTCTACCAATCTAAAAACCAGTTCGCTTTGTGCACGCACACTACATAGAGACCAAAAAACAGCTGAGGCGCAGCAGAGCCGAAAAAGAGCTGATCTGTGCTGCTGTGCCAATCAGCTGGGTGTCAGAGTTAGAAGCATGCATTTTCCTGTTGCTTCTAATCTGACACTAGGCTTCAAACAAAGGGAATAAAAGTAACCTATAACACACAGGCGGGTGGGAGGGCTGAACTCATCAGCTGAACTACTGGTTCACTGAACCGGTAGCCTAATGGAACAACCAGTTTGCCCAAACAGGGCCGAACCGGTAGAAACCCATGGCTGCTCTTTACCCTTTACATGTTTAAATGTGTAAATGTAATGAAATGGCACTGAGAAAATTGCTATTCTAGCATAATAGTGCTGCTATGCTACAGTAACCAATTACAAAAATATTATAGATTCAAGAAAACAGCCCTGAATTAGTGGCCCTGAAAACAGGGTGGAGCCCACGTAAGCAGAGTAAGCCCATAAAAGCTTCATACTACACATGTGCCTCATAGACATGCATTAGTAATTTTACTAATAATTTTAGTTTTGGTATTTTATTTGCAAATGCAGCTGAGACACACCACAGAAAAGCATGCAGATTTAACAGCTTCCTGTGCATAGAGAGATGATGGTTCATTTCACCTGTTCATTACTACTTAGTCTCTTATGTCTCTAGAAAAAAGGGGGAAAAACATTGTCAATAGTTACATTAATAACAGTATAAATATTAAATAGTCTAGAATTATGAACATGGGCAGCAGAATGAGTGCAACTTGCAAGTCGCTACCATCATTTCAGACATATATCACAAGTACTCTTCTTTTACAAAGTATTTGTAAAATAATGGGAAATGGTTAAATTTCCCTTTTTCAATTTCTCGTGCAATATTAAGCATTGCTCCAGAATGCCATCACCCTGAAGAGACTGTGATCAATGGTGGCAGTCTTGTATCCTCATTGTCACTATATCAATTTTTCACACTCATTTCACAAGTCCTTGGGTAAATAAATTTGGTCTAATGGTTCAGGTACCAGTCTAGAAACCAGGAAACTGTAGAAAGCCGGCTGGGTCACCTTTGGCCAGTCACATTCTCTTCGACAATCTCACTACACAGGGTTATTGTGGTGGGGAAAATAGGAAGAGGAAAGAACATGACGTGTGTTCAACCACTTGAGTTATTTATAAGGTAAAGGTAAAGGTTCCCCTTGCACATCCGTGCTAGTTGTTCCCAACTCTAGGGGGCAGTGCTCATCTCTGTTTCCAAGCCAAAGAGTCAGCACTGTCCGAAGATGTCTCCGTGGTCATGTGGCCGGCATGACTAAACGCGAAAGGCGCACGGAACGCTGTTACCTTCCCACCAAAGGTGGTCCCTATTTTTCTACTTGCATTTTTACCTGCTTTCGAACTGCTAGGTTGGCAGAAGCTGGGACAAGTAATGGGAGCTCACTCCGTTACGCAGCTCTCAGGATTCGAACCACTGACCTTTCTGATCGACAAGCTCAGGGTCTTAGCCACTGAACCAAATAAATAAAGGCCTACGACAATACTGGTGTAGTGGTGGTGGATGTCAAAACTAATATACAATCCTGGGAGCCCAGGAAAGTTATATACAAAAATTAAGCAGGGCTTAGGTCAAAGTTAAAAGGGATGTGGTGGCGTGTTGGCTCAGTAGCTAAGACGCTGAGCTTGTCAATCAGAAAGGTTGGCAGTTCAGTGGTTCAAATCCTGGGCACTGCAGAACTGAGTGAGCTCCGTTCCTTGTCCCAGCTTCTGCCAACCTAGCAGTTCAAAAGCATGTAAAAAATGCAAGTAGAAAAATAGGGACTGTCACAGCGTGATTTTGTTTACCAGCTAACCTCCACTCTCTGTCTGTACAGATGCATACGTTATCTAACTGTTACTATAGCAATTATCATATATGCCTGCCTCATGTTTCTAGTATGCATGTCCTAGCCCAGTGATGGCGAACCTATGGCACGCGTGCCCAAAGTGGCACGTGGAGCCATGTTGCCCGGCACGCGAGCTATCCCCAATCCCCGCCCCCCGTGCCTGCTCACGTTCTCCCAAGCCCCAAAACACCAAAAAAGCCCCTCAAAATTTCACTTTTTTGGCGTTTTGGGGGCTTGGGATGGCATGCGGATGCGTGGGGGGTGGTGGTGGAGGGGATGCTGCCCGCTATGCCCTGCCCCCCCGCCCCATGTGTGTGCTCATTCCCAAGCTCCCAAAATGCCAAAAAACCTGCGAAATTTTGAGGTTTTTTTCGGTGTTTTGGGAGCTTGGGAGCACATGTGCATGCACGGGAGGGCATAGCGTGTACTATGCCCCTCTCTGCATGCATGCATGCACTCCCAATCCCAAACAAGGAAGTGGGCAGTGCGCATGGGCACACCTAGACAGGAAGTGGCATGTGGGTGGCCACGCCCACTCCTCCCCCCACCTTTTTGGCACTCGGTGCATCCCTCACCATCCCTGTCCTAGCCTATGTTTTGGTTTTCTCCTATCTCCTCTGTATTATTTGCACATGTATAGAAGTTAACTTTCTTCACTTCCTTTCTTGTTGTTTTAGCCTGGACTGGAGAAGATGTAAAGCGTTTAGGTTTTCTTATTTTTGTAATAAAGTAGTTTAATTAGAATGATTCTCGGGTTTCCTTTTCAAGTATGCTACAGTAGAGAATGCCGGTCCATCGCGAACATAAATTTTTGCTTTGACAGGGACCCCCTTTGGTGGGAAGGGAACAGCCTTCCGTGCGCCTTCGGCGTTTATTCATGGCAGCCACATGACGACGGAGACGTCTTCAGACAGCGCTGGCTCTTCGGCTTTGAAATGGAGATGAGCACTGCTCCCTAGAGTCGGGAATGAGTAGCATGTATGTGCTTTACCTTTACCTAGGTCAAAGTTACTGATGAGTTGGGACCACCATAAAGTAATAGTTTTCTGTCTTAAGGTGTTTAAAGAGAGCTGTGTGGGTGCAGTGGTTTAGAATAGATTACTGCAGGCTAACGCTGCCCAAAGCCCTGGAATTTCGATCCTGACCGGCTCAAGTTTGACTCGTCCTTCTGTCCTTCCGAGGTGCATAAAATGAGGACCCAGATTGTTGGGGGCAATATGCTGACTCCATAAACCACTTAGAGAGAGCAGTAAAGTACTGTGAAGCGGTATATAAGTCTAAGGGCTATCACTATTGCTAAAAACTAAGGGAAAACTTGCGCTCACCTGTTTCATCTCACTTTTCAGCCTTGTAATGCCACTTCTTTCGGTCTTTGTTGCTCCAGTGTGACCCACTTCATGGATGGATATAGCCGGGCTGGATGTAGAAGAATCAAGAGGACGCACTGAGGATGGAGGAGAAAGGAAATTAGCAAAAAAACTGCTTAAATACACAAGAGTGTTTTTTAAAATAAGAAAACAAGGTGTGTGTGTGTGTGTGTGTGTGTGTGTGTGTGTGTGTATACGCGCGCTCATATGTGCATATATTACTGCTCCTTTCGACTCCAAATTCTTTTCCACTGAGAATATGATGAAGGAGATTTTTCATATCAAAGGGACTCAGATTCATCAAACTTTCAGAGGCTTCTTCACCTGTAGGGGAAAAAAAATAAGGCTCTAAATTTCAAGGGCAAGTAAACTGAATGAAAACATATTGTCAAGATCATTCATTTTGCAGGGATAAAGTTGTTACTGCTCAGCTTAGTAAAGATACGATGAGCATTGCTGTAAAAATAAATAGATGGTGAAATGGTTTTCAGGAAGATAATTTTAACCATTTTTTTCACTGTTATCCCGCCTATAATTCCATTATCAGAAAATATCATGTTATGCCCATGAGGCAAAGTACTAATCTTCACCCACCCGACCCAAATCCGTATCTCAAAAGAGTATTTCACTTTTAACACCAAGAGCTCAGCCTTTTATTTAGCTACTAGCTGATGACCCGGCTTTGCCCGGGTACTTATGACAATGCAGCCTACAATTCCCAGCATTCTTTGCCCAATTTGCATGCCTTGCCTGGTAACGCTCTTGCACATGCTCAGTACAGCTTGCCAGTGAAATGTCCACTTTGATACCCTTTTTGGGGGACAAAGACTGGTCAACCACGTTCCTGACTGTCCCCCCCGCCCCCAGTGCTTGTCTCTGGAATTCAAAGTGGGTACCTGTGAAGTTTGAGCCATTTTGGTGCACGGGTGTAAGAGCCTACTCAGGACATACCCACAAACACCGGCAACAAACACTTCTCTTTTATAAATATAGATATAACCGAAATATTTCCTGTACTGAAGCTTTACTTTGGGGAACATGGGATCATCTACATTATGTCCCAATAAAAACTACTTAACTTGAGTGCTTTATTACACAATCTGTTGCAGTCTTTGTCAACCACATGAAGCTGTGAGATACAGGGATAAGTAGCCAACCAATGGATTTTTCTTTCTTTCTTTTTTTTACGGTAAAACTATGGAACATAGACATGACACATAGAATAACTTTCCTCAAATTGGTGCTCTCTTGTGTATGGATTACAGATTATTTCTAGTTATGCCTTGCTATCTGGGAATTAGAGAAGCTGTAGTTTGTGGAAGAGAATATCTGGTTGCAAAGATTCTGCAGAGAAAAAAGTAACAATTGAGCTTGTAATCCTGTGCATGGTAAATCCTCTCTAGGGGATTTGAGCTTTTATCTCCTTGGAATTTCAACACAATCCATTAATGCATTTGTTTTATTATTTATTTATTGATTGATTGATTGATTGATTGATTGAATGAATGAATGAATGAATAAATAAATAAATAAATAAATAAATAAAATTTCTAGGCCTGTGCATGGTAAATCCACTCTAGGGGATATGGGGTTTTAGCTGCAAACTTATCTGGATATTGAAAAAGAAGCCATATTCTCCGGATGAAAGATCTTAAATTTTGTAGCAGTTATTATATAATCCCTGGATTGTTTTTATCTATGTAATAATTCCATTAAGACCACTGCCTTTATTACAACTCTAGCCATTATATATCGGTGCCCCAGGTTACAATAGGTCATTTATTTATTTGCCTAGAAAAACCACCACTATAAAGGCAAATATAAACCAAGCAAGAGAAATGTCAGATTTTATAACTTGTTTGAAATTACATTCTTTGAAGAAGGAGCAAAGAAAATTAACCAGGGAAATTGATTCTGAGTGTAATCACCCTTGGATCACAGGCTCACAACCCAAAAACAGACAGTATCTAGAGATCCCCAAAATATCTTGTCAATTAAGAGGGTTAGTTGACATAAATAAAAAGTGCCTATTACCATGATGGCAAACCCTGACATGCAGAGCCCCCTCAGTGGGCACGTGCACCATCGCCAGCTATTTTCTGGCTTCCGGTGGGCACATGCGCGCTGGTCAGCTGGGCTTCGCAGGTACCAGTGCTGGAAAACGTCCCGAAAAATCGGCAAAACCCAGGCTGTTTTGGGGCTGTTTTCAGACCATTTTTCAGGCTATTTTCAGGCAGAAACAGCCCCAAAACAGCCTGGAAAAGGCTTGAAAAATGGCACAAAAATGGCCTCAAAACTGCCCGGAAAACAGCCCCAAAATGGCCGACAACGGCCCGAAAAACGACATGAAAACAACCAAAAGCCCAGGCATGCGCGCACCAGCCAGCTGGTCTTTGGTTTTCTGGCACTCCAGCACATGTGCGTGCACACGCACACATACACATTCCGGTTTGGGCACTCAGTGCCAAAAAGGTTCGCCACCACTGGCCTATTACCTGTGAGCGTATTACTCCTTTAACATGCTTACGACTGACCTTTACCCCCAATCTTCTCCTGCCTTGTTTGGAAGTCATTTATCTATTTCAGTGTTTCTCAACCTTGGCGGTTTGAAGATGCGCGGACTTCGGAATTCTGGGAGTTGAAGTCCACGCATCT
>JANHFR010007576.1:79736-94118 GCA_032468015.1 Mimophis mahfalensis | reverse complement strand
CCCGAGCAGCTGCTGCTCTGCTCCCCTCGGCCCTCCCTGTGGTCAGCCCCAAGGGGGGTGGGGTGGGGGGGAGAAGGACGGGTTGCATGCCCACACCCTCCGCTGGGGCCTCCTGTTATTTTGTAGTCTTTTATTCATTTTACAGTAAAGCGGATTTCCAAGGAATGCGCCCGAAAACCCAACAAGAAAATATGTAGGAAAGGAGGTAGGTAGCGAGCCGGGGCTTGGCAGAGGGCACAGAGAGAGGCAAGTGAGAGAGTGAGCGCCAGGGGGCGCCTGGCCTGCCCCACGCCGCAGCAGGATGGGGGTGGGGGCCTTATTGACTCGGAAGGGCTCTCTGGGAGACCAGCTTCCTTTTCTGGGGGTGGCATCCCCACCCAGGCACAGCGTCCCCAGCTGCATCGGCTGCCTATCACGTAGGGGCCAGAGGAGAGAGCTGCCCTGCCCCACCCTGGGCTGGAGCTGGCCTTGCCTCCAGTCAGCTGCAAGGCGATTCTGCCCACTTCCCTCTTGGCCCTTCTGGGAAGGGCTGTGCCAGCGGGCAGAAGGCTGAGGATGCCCTTCTTCTGGCCAGCCCCGGTTCAGCACGAGGGGAACGGCTTGCCCCACCATAGGAGCCCCCATGCAGGGGTGCCCTTTCCCTGCCATGTGGCCCCTGGCACCACCCCATGCGCTGGGCCCCTGCCTGCCTTCCCCCTCTGCCTGGGACGAGGCAGAAGTGCAGCTCCGCAGCTTGTTCCTCCCTTGAGCCTCCAGGGCCGGCTGGCCCCAGGGTCACCGCTGGGTCTGCTTTGCCCCAGTTGTCCTTACAGCGCCCTGCCTCCCCCCTCGCCAGTCTTGGCCCCCTGGGCAGGAGTGGAGAGGGGCAGGCAGGGAGCCGCTGCGCCCCCTTCCTCCCCACAACGGGACTCGGTTCCCCCCGCGATGGGGCAGCAGCTTCAGCATGGTCAACCGCCTGTGCCAAACACCATCCTTAAATCTCCTCTGTTGTTCCTTCACCAAAGCTGGGCACGGAGGTGCCAACTCCCTTTTGAGCTTTTGGAAACTTCAACCCGCCAGGGCTGTGGTGGGGATGGCCGAAGCCGCTCTGGGCTGCTGCTGCTCTCCCCCTGCCCTGGGAGGGGCTCAGGGCCTGGGCAGCTCTTCTCAAGGAGGGGGGAACCAGCCCAAGGGAGGCCCTTCCAGTGGGGAAATGGAGGAGGAGGGGGCTCATTTGGGCTCCAGAGGGCAAGTCCCCCAGGTGGAGGACCACACACACACACACACACACACACACACACACATGTTGGAGTTCAGCTCCTGGCATTCACAGTCAAAAGGCCAAAAGCAGCAGCAATTTAGAAGGGGCTTCAGGGAATGGAGTCATATCAAGCAGTTGAGGACCGGACTTCGTGTCCATGCGCGCAGACCTGCACACTCACGCACCCCAAGGGCTGGTGGGTCCAGGCATGTGGGGCAGCTTGGAAGCAGGTCCCCCTCTTTGCCACCCCAGCGTGGTTTCCTCTGTCTGAGCCCGGAGGATCTGGGCCTCACACCCCCGTGGCTGGAGTGGAGCATAACTGCCCAAGACTGTAACAGGGCCAGCCGGTTTCCTGAAGGTTTGTTAAATCATGGCTTAGGGCATCCTACGAACCCAGCCCATGTGGCCCATTCGGCAAACCCTGATTAAGCAAGATGTGGCTTAGCTAGCAGGCAGGCACATGGCTGAGCATTTGGGGAGAACTCTGCCAGTAGGATGCGTTCAGCCGGGGATGATGGCTCAGGGCATTGTGCGACTCCATCCGGGGATGCTTAGCATTTTGTGTGAATATTTTGTCTCCGACGTGCCCATCAACTAATGCTGACGTGGAGAAAGTGGGTCTGGAGAGAGCTACCACTGAACAGTTTGAGGGAGGAGCCAAACACGCCGGGCATCCCGAGCCCCCAGGCTCCATCTGGCTCCTCTCCCTTAAGGACTCCGGGGCCTTCCTTGGGAAGGGAGGCCAAGTTAGGCATGGCTGTTTCGCAGTGGGGCGTCACCGCAAATCAGCTTCTGATAAACTTCTGGAGGCTTAGGGAAGTTGTGTCCTCATGGGGCAGATGGGGCTTGTTTGAAGCCTCTGCCACCCTCAACCGGGCCCAGTTCAGCTCGGACATTTCCTCTGGCTGACTCTCCAAGGGGGCTCCAGATTCTGCCTGTGCTCGTATCCTGGTTAATCTGCCAACCAAGAATTTGCATCTCTACCTAAAAACCACGGGAAAGAGAAGTGTCCGTGTCGGCTGAGCCCCCGGTGCCCCTCCTCTGTGCCATCTCTAAAGCATTTTCGTTTCATCCGGCTTTGATGTGGTATGGCAGGTTCCCACCAGAGCACAGAAATCACCCCTTCCTCATTTTCCCCTCATCCTGGTGGAAAGTAGACATTCCTCCTCCTCCCCTCCCCACTCTCTCCCTCCCTCCCTCCCTCCCTCAGGCTGCCGGGGGTCAAAGGGAGCCCATGCCTGGGCCAGGGCTGGCTTGGCTCTGCTGGCCACATTGCGCATGGAAGGCTGCTCCATTGCACGGTGCCCACGACCCCCCTGCCAGGCTTTGCCCACAACCCCTCGCCCTGGGCTGATCCCTCCAGTGCAGCCTTCTCAGCTGCCCCCCGCCACAGCTTGTGGCTGGGCAGGTGGTTCATCCCTGGATGCCCCAAAGCCATGGGATGGCCTGGGCAAAGTGTGGCCCCTCCCTGTCCCCATGTTTGCACCAGGGGTCTGGAGGAGCATGGCCGGGGCCGGGCTGATGCGCCCTGTTGAGCCACGAGCAGGAAGACCAGCGCAGCCTCTTTCTGCCTCGGTTTCCATGGTGACCAAGCAGGCCTGGCATCCGAGCAGCAGTGGCTGGAGACAGGAGCGCTTTGTTCTACTCTCAGCTGATCCAGGCGAGAGTCTCGTTGTGTGCTGGCCGGGCGGAGGGGAAGGTGGAGGTGCATGCAGGTCTTCCTGGCCCAAACCTCCCCTCTTGGGTGTGGCCCTTGGACCTCTCAGAAGCTGGGCAGGCAGCTGAGCCCCTGCTGACTCTTCCCCAAGATGAGCAGGCCCTTTTCAGCCCTCTGAACTGAAAGCTTCCAGGGGTGGCCAGGGCCACACGGGCATCCCGAGAGTGGAAATAGCCGCTTTCAGCGTGCCTCTGTCTGGGGTGCTGCAGATGTTTGAGCCTGGCTCCCTGGAGCTCCCAAAGCATCCTGCAAAGGGCGTGGCCCAGCCTTCTTTCTCCAGACCCCTTTTCTCAGGGGGGCAGCACTGCAGAGCAGCAGAAACAGCCCATCCTGCTGGCCCTGGTTGGCATGTGGGCAAGCCACAGCCCAGAGGAGCTGGTGGCAAAGGCCAGTTCCTACTCAAGGGCCAAGGAGGGTAGTTCTACAGGTCACTATGAGCCCTTCGGTGAAATGACCACAGCCCAGATCCCACCCGGGCCACAGTCTGGTGCAGGCAAATGGACGGGGGAGTCAGGGACCTTGTGGTGCAATCCTGGAGTGGAAGTGAGCAGACGTGCCAAGGCCGTGAACATTTGTCCCATGGCAGGACTAGGTTCCCGCCCTTTGGTTGCTAGAGGGTGATGCCCACAACCACCTGTCCGCATCCAAAGGGGCTGCCTCTCTAAGGATGCCACCCTGGACCTCGGGGGCCATCCAGGCTGGCTCCGCAAGACAGGTCCGGTGGGCTGTCCCCTCCTTCCTCCTTCAGGCGTGGCCTCTGCAGCTGGCCTCCCCCTCCCCTGAGCTCCGCCTGGCCTTCCCTCTGACCCTGGGGAAGGGGCCCGGAAAGCCTCTGCCCCTCCCCAGTGCTGCTGCTGGAGGTCCAAGAGGCACCCAGAGGCTTAGCAGAAGCCCGAACCAGGTGGCCTTCCCACCTTCTCTGCAGCCATGCTATGTTTGAATTCTCTTTTGTTTTCTTCCTTCCTGTTTTGGTTTCTCTTTTTTGCCCCTTCTTCCTTTTTGTTCGGTCTCCTCGTGTTTGGTCCCCAGGCTCCAGTGCTAAGAAACAGGGCGAGGACTTAGCGGATAATGACGGGGATGAAGACGAAGGTATTTGCGTGCACCAGGTGGCTGTCGATGCATGAAACCCCCCCCGTCTGTCTCTCTCTCTCTCCCTCTCTCTCTCTCTCTCTCTCTCTCATGCACGTCCTCATTGCTGCTGCCATTCCAAGAAACCCCCTCCCCCTTGTTTGTGTCTCTCTGTCTCTCTGGGTGCTGAGCGGTCGAATGGGGAGGGCACCCTACTGCCCCCACCCTGGTTGCTTGCTGGTTGGGAAGGTTGAGGCGAGGGGCTGCAGGGTCCCTCTCAGCTCAGACGCTCCGGGTTTCTGGCCTTTCCCCACACAGAAGGTCACGATGGGCTTGCAGGAAGAGGGTCTGGGGAGGGGGGTGGAGTGGCACTTTCCATTCTCAACACCCACACACACATCTGGGTCCAGAGGCGCCCCCCCCCCCCCCGGCTGCTTAGAGGCTCTTCCCCAGCCAGACAGGGAAGGGGCTGCTTCCTGGCCAGAGGAGCCTCCACAAAGGGCACCTTGGAGGGCAGGGAGGCACCGTTGGCATCGGGTGGAGGGGGCACTGCCCTCCTGCAGCAGAACGGGGTGTGCGGCTTGCCCCTCTGCCAGCTCCTGTCCGGGCCATGGGCAGCGTGTCCTTGGGCGCAGGGGGCTCGCTTGCTTGCTTCCCCCCCTGGAGAGGCTGCCATTGAATCCTGAGGAAAGCATCCTCCATGCAAGAGGCCTGTCAAGGTCAAGGTGACACCCAAGAAAATCCCAGCCAACCTACGCAAACAGCTTGGCAGAGAAGCCCGTGGAGCTCCCAGGACCCCCCACCCATCCAGGGCCTCCACTGCCCTTCAGGCGCAAAGAGGCATCTTTTCTGCACTGTCTCCAAACATGGGAACTTGGATGCCGGCACAGCTGAGCTGGTGGGCCAGGTCTGGAAGCGGGTGCCCAAGGCGGAGGCCTCCCAGCCGGGACTGAGGGGGCAGCGGGTGCTTCCAGTTGTGCGTTTTGGGGTCTCAGTTGACAGCCCTGTTTGTGCTCTTCTACACTGCTAGGCACTCGGTGGCTTATTTGGCAATTCTTGTGGTCAGCGCTTCGGCTGTCCTGGGTGGAAGCACCCGGAATGGAGGAGGGCACAGAGTGGACAGCTCCTTTCTCAGCCCTTGGTGGGGTTTGCTGCCCCCTGACCTCCTTGGAGGGGTTCTTCCCCTGGGATTGGCCAGCTATGCCCCTTCTTTGTAGGGGCAGGTGAGGTCCCTGTCTGGGCTACACCTTAACTGGAAATGCCCAGACGTTGCCATGAGCTGCTTCTTGCTGATTTTCTGCTTATAATGTTTGTACTTATAATGTCTGCTTGCTTTAGGGTTGCCAGCATTTGGGGTAGGATAAAGAGCCCCCGCTGCACACCCCAGGCGACCACCTCTGCCCTGGCAAGGTAGCTCCCAGGAGCGCAAGCCCTGAGCATGTGTGGGTCTCTGGGAGCTGAGCAGCTGCTGGGCTGGACAAGCTGCCATCCCAGTTCAGGGGCACTTGACCGAACTGAGCAAGAGAGAAGGAGGGGGGAGATGGAGTGTGAATCTTGCAGATCGCTGCTGAGCGTGTCTCTGGTGAAGCAGCAGCTTCTCAGAAGGGGCCCAGCTGCTCCCTCCCTCCCCCCTCCGCCCTCCCCCCAGAATGGATCCTCCCGAGGTGCTGCGTCCCAACCCTTCCTCCCCCTGCTGACCGCATCTTTCTGGGGCTCAGTCCCAAGCCCCGAATCCCCAGCTGGCCACCGGACAGTGGGGGTCCCCAGAACTCAAGGGACCTTGGGGGCTCCTGCAAGCCTTGGGCCTTCTCACATTGTCTGCCAGGCCGGAAACCTGCGGGCTGAGCTCGAGGTCCCTGCTGCGCCTCTTCTCCCTGAGAAGGGTCCAGGTAAGCCAAGGGTGGGTGCCCAGCCGGCCATGCCAGACTCCTGTCTCTAGCTTCTCCCCCTTGCAGACATCCGAGACAGTGGGGCCAAGCCGGTGATGGTCTACATCCACGGGGGCTCCTACATGGAAGGCACAGGGAACATGATTGATGGCAGCGTGCTGGCCAGCTACGGCAACGTCATCGTCATCACACTCAACTACCGTGTGGGAGTCCTGGGTAGGGAGAGTCTCGCAACGGGGCTGCCTGCGCTCCATCCCAGGGTGGGGAGAGGCTGTGGGGAGCCAGCACATCCCTTAGCAGCTCTGGGGATGGCAGGACACTGGGGGGAATAGGAGCAGGGTCCTGCAGGGAGCAAGATCCCCAGCTTGAGCACCGGTTCCCCCAGGACAGGCCCTCAACCCTAGGTGCCTAGCTTGGAGTTCCCCCCATTAGGGCCCCGCAGAGAGCAAGTATTGATTTGAGGGTAAATATTGTGGAAACCCTGTTTGCCCGTCTCCTCTCTGCACCATTCAGCAAGTACCATTAATGCGCCTCCCCTGAGGGAGTATCCCGTGGTCCTGCTGGGGGGCTGCCAGGCCACCTGCTGGTTCCTGGAGGGTTTCCGTGGGGTGGGAGGCAGGCAGGACGGAGGCTGGGAAGGGGCCTTCCTTCTTTCTCCTGCTCCACAGACAGCCAGCCCCCGCCCTTGGCTTTCGGGGCCTTTGGCCACCCTAACTCCAGGGGGTGCCTTGGCACTGGAGGGCTGTGGCTGTAGCACCTCCTCCGAGCAGAGGAGAAGGCCCTTCCTGGCTGGGAAAGCCCGCGTGCCTGGGTGCCCAAGGTGCCAACCTGAACTCGGGAAGATTCACCCTTGGTTTGCGTAATACGTTTCAGCCCATTTCTGCATTGGTCCCTTTCCTGGGCTTGCAGAAATCACGAGCTCCCAAAGATTTCCAAGACTTGAACCTGGCCTGTCATTAGACAAAGCCCAAGAGGGATTTAAAGCCAGCTTTTCTCGGTCCAGTCCAAGAGTAACCTCCAACCGAGGATGGGAAGGTTGGAAAGGTCAGAGTAGACGGCCTGACCCCAAAGGCGGGGTCGCCCCGAGGGGATCTCAGGGGCAGAGGAGGCTGCGGGAAGGGCACGGGGGCATCTGCCTGCCCTCCTTGGAATGGCAAAAGTCTCCCTTGGGCACCCTTGTGCGGGGAACGGCGGGGCTGGCCCTGTGCTGGGCCGGCAGGGCGGAGGGATGGAGCCACTGGCCGGGGAGCAACCGGTTCTCCTCTGCTTGCCTGCAGGGTTCCTGAGCACCGGCGACCAGGCCGCCAAAGGCAACTACGGGCTCTTGGACCAGATCCAGGCTCTGCGCTGGATCAGCGAGAACATCGCCTTCTTTGGCGGCGACCCTTTGCGCATCACCGTCTTCGGGTCGGGCATCGGGGCTTCCTGCGTCAGCCTGCTCACCCTGTCTCACCACTCCGAAGGTAAGGGAGGCCAAGAGGGGAAGGCCCCAAGGAGGTGCCCCTCTTCCTGCCCCTCCTCCTCCTCTCTGGGCCTCCCCCCCCCCGAAGTTTTTTACCAGAGGTGATTTCTTCCTGCAATGCTGTGGAATGCCCTTGTATCTCTGCAATCGGGACTGTAAGGAGGGAGGCGGCAATAACTTCTATTTCAAAATAAGCCAACAATTGGAATTTGCAACAGGCAGCAAAAATGCTTAGACATTGAAGAAGGTTCTTTGTTATGACGATGACAGTTGCACAGGTGTCTTAAAAGTGAAACCAACCTCGGGATATTCCCTTTGCCAAGCCGGCTTCAGTAGTTTCTCCAAGGACACATGTGGGCAGCCCCCAGAAGCTGCAACCTGGGGCCAGGCAGGGTCCAGGAGAGCATGGCCAGCGGGCTTTCAGTCTGGCAGAGGAAGTCTGCAAGTTTCTCCTTCAGAAAACGCAGCTGCGGAAGTGGGCCAGGAAGGAACCGAGCCTCCTCCATGCATGACTTAAAACACTTGCCAGGCCCGCTTGGCGCCTTCCACATCTGAACCCTGGCTGGCCCGGCTGATCTCGGGAAGAGTAGGGGCCTCTTTGTAGATGGGGTGGACAAGGCCTGCCTGGACATTCTCTGGGAGTCTGGAGGTGTATCTGGGTGGGGGTGGCTTGACCCTGGGGGTCCCTGCCAACGCTAGAGTCCATCAAGAGGGAATCTGCTGGCTAAAAACGATGTGGCTTCCAGCGCAGCATCAGCGCTGGGAAAGCTTTAAGAGTATTTACACTTGTCCCTGTCCCTGTCCGACGGTGCCCATGCCATCCTCATGGATGGGTAACCCAGCATAGATGCTGCCTTGGGGTTCGGGAGGATGCCTCGCTTTTTAATTACACACCCAGCAGCTTTTGTGTGTCCTGCTCGCTGCACAGGAGCTCCGGCAGTGGCTGATAAAGCAGCACACCGAGCTTGGCTCATATTTCCATGATGCTTTTACGGCTCCTGGAGGATGGGAATTAGCCCCCTCCCCCCAGTCTAGTTAACGTTATCACCCTTTGGGGTGTCTAGAGAAGCATCCGCCGCAGGGAAGCCAGGATGGGCTGCTGCTAGGGATGCCTGTCTCGGGGCCAAAAGCGTGGCAGGACTGGGGCAGGGGGACCCGGAGCGCAGCTTCCCCAAGACTTGCAAGGGCCCTGCGGCCTCGGAGGCATTTGCACATTGGCATCAACCTGTGTCCCCCCAGATGTTGCTGAACCTCTGGCTGGCCACGGGGTTCTTTGCAGTCCCAGGGGAGGGGCCGAGGGACTCCCTCCAGATGCCTTGGGTCGTCGCTGCCGTGATACCCGGCTGCCACTCCACACGCCTAGAGTGCCCTAGGCTAGGAAAGGCTTCGCTCTGCGCCTTCTGCTCAGGTTCTGTCACTGCAGCACAAAGGATCGGAGGCAGCCCCACGCTGGGCACCCTGAGGCAGAGCCACCAGCAGAGGTGGGCAGGATGCCGGAAGGGCCCGCCGTGTGGGAGAGCCTCCCTATTTCTTACATTTGCCAGCAGGGACGCAAAGGGGAGCGGGGGGGGGCCACCCTGAAGTTTCTGCACCCCAAAACTCTCATTTGCAAGACCCCCAAAGGGATCTCCTGGGCTTCTCCAAGCGAGGCAGCCCAAGGCAGCCCCAGGCTCTCCTCGGATGCGGCTGCCTGGCCAGAAATGGCTTTCCCCTGCTTGCTCAGCTGCCCCCTCCCCCGCTGCACTTCCGCCTCCCCCTCCCATGCCAGAATGCATTAGGCACCAGCTGGAATCCTGCCTGCCGAGCAGAGGCCCCCGAGCGGCCCAGGAGACCCTCTTCCGAGGCTTCTGCCTGTGCTGTGCAGCCAGCCTCCATTCAAGTGCTCTTTTGTGAGCCAAGAAAGTGGGCAGCAGCGTGCACACACACACACACGCCCTGGGGTGAGAGGAGGAATCGGCCTTCCACTTTGCCCACGGTGTGTGTGGGGGTGTGCGTGGCAAGGCGGGGGAAGGGCTGTCCCCCAGGTGGAGAGAAGAGGCAGGATCTGTTTCTGCATCTTGCTGCGTGTGCCGGGGAGGTTCATCCATTTCTGCTAGCTAGCAGCTGGAAAGCGAGAGAATTAGCTCCGGTCATTTGCAGGACACGCGTCCCTGGGGCCTGCGAAGCTCATCCAGAAGCCACCAGGAGAACATTCACAGAGCTGCACTCAGGGCTGGTGCAGCAGGTGGACGGGGTGGGGTGGGGGTGCCCTGGCCAGCTGGCTGCAGCTTTGCCTTGCCACGTGGCAGGGTGGCCTGAACTAGCCTGGTTTGGTGGCAGCGTAGCTCTCTCCAAGCGGGAGAGGACCCGCCGGCCAACGGTCTGGGTGGGGCTGCAACTGCCAAGATATCAGGACTGAGGAACGCAGGCACCAGGTTGGGGGAGGCTGCCTTGGGGGCTGACCCCAAAGACCCTGGGAGGCTTTCGGGGGCACAGCCGGCAGTCCTTCCCTCTGGAGGGCAGCCTGGTGGTTGGAAGCAGCTTCGGACCCTTGGTGGTTGGAACGTGGCCCCAATGCAGGCTTCCTCCCGGGGGTGGGGGTGGGCGTTTTTGTGGGATGCAAGCTTGTGTAAGTCTTCCGAGGGAGAAAGGGGGGGCACCCCAGGAAGCTGCACAGTTGCTTTAAGGGAGCGCAAGGACGGGAGGGGGGGAGAGAATAAATAATAATCTTCTCCTTCCCCCAGTTCTGCAGCAAAGGTGTGTGTCATTTTTTACCTGGCGGCCGAGGGACGGTCAGAGCTGGTAGAGGAGCTGCTGTCCTCCTGCCCTCTGCCCCGGCCTCCCTCCGGCCTCAGATGCAGACGCTGCACTTCCTGGGCCGTTTTGTATTCCGAGGGCAAGCCACACGGAAGGAACCTTGGCACCCGGCCCGGCCTGGCATTCCTCTGCCAGCCCCAGGGCCTTTGTGGGCCGGCTTCCTAGGCCCAGCGTCCCCAGCCTCTTGTGTTCCCGCCAGCAAAAAGGCTCCTTTGTGCCCCTGGGGAATGTGCAGCTTGCCGAGCCCACATTGGCACGGAGTGGGGCCCAGCTGGGCAGGAAGTGAGGGTTGCTCTCTGTGGAACATGCAGGGTTAATCACTGGAGGCTTAACCCCTGCCGTGCCAGCCTCCGATTGCCCTGCCTGAGCGGGCGGGATGGGGGGGAGAGGCAGGAGCACTGCTGCTGCCATTCCTGCCCATTGGTCCCAGAGACCGGGTGGAACAGGAGCAGGATCGCTCGAATGGTGCCAGGCTGCCAGGGAGGGATTAGCAGACATGCGGAGGGGGTTGTGCTAAGGCCACAAGCCCAGGATTTCCTCCGGAAGCCTGGCCTGGGACGAAGGAGCCGGCATGGCTGGAGACGCGCTTTCTCCGCTGGGCCATCTGTCGTCCCGCTGCCCTTTTTCTAGCTTGGTTGTGACAGAGAACAGCTTGCCGGCGGCGTTGGTCGTGCCCCACCAGCCGCTTTTTTGAAACCGAAGGGTCCCGATCGCAGTGCCTGTTTCTGCCACGCTTGTGTTCTCTCCCCCCAGGTCTCTTTCAGAGGGCCATCATCCAGAGTGGCTCCGCTCTGTCCAGTTGGGCAGTCAACTACCAGCCGGTGAAGTACACCAGTTTGCTGGCTGACAAGGTGGGCTGCAATGTTCTCGACACCGTGGACATGGTGGACTGCCTGAGGCAGAAGACAGCCAAGGAACTGGTGGAGCAGGACATCCAGCCAGCCCGGTACCACGTGGCCTTTGGGCCGGTCATTGATGGGGACGTCATCCCAGACGACCCAGAGATCTTGATGGAGCAGGGGGAGTTTCTCAACTACGACATCATGCTCGGTGTCAACCAGGGTGAGGGCCTGAAGTTTGTGGAGGGGGTCGTGGACCCAGAGGATGGAGTTTCAGGCAGCGATTTTGATTATTCGGTCTCCAATTTTGTGGACAACCTGTACGGCTACCCAGAGGGAAAAGACACCCTGCGTGAGACCATCAAATTCATGTACACAGACTGGGCTGACCGGGACAACCCAGAAACACGACGCAAGACCCTGGTGGCCCTCTTCACTGACCACCAATGGGTTGAGCCATCGGTGGTGACCGCTGACCTTCACGCTCGTTATGGGTCCCCCACATATTTTTACGCTTTTTATCACCACTGCCAGAGCCTCATGAAGCCACCCTGGTCTGATGCAGCCCACGGAGATGAGGTGCCTTACGTCTTTGGGATCCCCATGATTGGCCCCACCGACCTCTTTCCCTGCAACTTCTCCAAGAACGATGTCATGCTCAGTGCCGTTGTTATGACCTACTGGACCAACTTTGCCAAGACAGGGTATGTTGCCCCTCCCCAGACTGTGGCTTTGGTGGGTTTTGCAGGGTGGCTGGCTGGCATCTCCCGGAGGGTAGAGCCCGTGGACATTGAAAGGACCCTCCGCTGTCCATGTCAGGGTGTGCGGGAAGAGGTGGGAGCGAAGCTCTGGGCCGCTCTGCAGATTCAGTCCCAGGCATCTAAAGCAAGGATTAAACGAAGAACGGACTCCTTGAGGGCACTGAAAGTAGCTTCTTTCTCCAGTGGCCCTCAAGGATTGAGCCCCCAATCTGCTTTCTCTAGCCTACTCCCCTCCAGATGTGTTGGGACTGCAGCTCCCAGAGTTCCCAGCTGGCGTGACTTAGCAAAAGTCCAGTTTTAATCCTTCAGATTACTGAAAC
Source organism: Mimophis mahfalensis (assembly GCA_032468015.1). NCBI lineage: Eukaryota > Metazoa > Chordata > Lepidosauria > Squamata > Mimophis > Mimophis mahfalensis. Next base: position 82,026 of record JANHFR010007576.1, on the reverse strand, counting down.
ACAAATCTAGGTCTTTGCCAAACTGAACGATTTTTTGTTCTGAAAAGGCTCAGCTCTCTGCAGCCCTCGAGAGCCAAGAATCTGTCCGTATATGTTGGAGTCTGTTGGGGCCAGACGCCCCTGCTTGGCAGATGGCTCCAACGGGGCTCCCCCTCATTAGTGGCACCCTAGGGATTGCTGATGGCATGCTTTTTCTCCCGCCCTTTCTCACTCCCCCCCCCCACAATTTCTCTTTTAGGGACCCTAACAAGCCAGTGCCCCAGGACACCAAGTTCATCCATACCAAGGCCAACCGGTTTGAGGAAGTGGCCTGGTCCAAGTACAACCCCCGTGATCAGCTCTACCTGCACATTGGCCTCAAGCCCCGGGTGCGCGACCACTACCGTGCCACCAAGGTTGCCTTTTGGAAGCATCTGGTCCCACATCTGTACAATCTGCACGACATGTTCCACTACACCTCCACCACCACGAAGGTGCCGCCACCTGACACCACCCAGAATTCCCACATGGCACGCCGTCCCAATGGGAAGGCCTGGAGCACCAAACGGCCAGCCATTTCCACCGCCTACACCAGCGAGGGTTCGCAGGAGAAGTGGAACCCTGAGCAAGACGGGGCAGGCACACTCCTGGTGGAGAACCCCCGAGATTACTCCACCGAGCTGAGCGTCACGATTGCTGTGGGGGCCTCGCTCCTCTTCCTTAACGTTCTGGCCTTTGCAGCACTCTACTACCGTAAGGACAAGCGACGGCAGGACACCCGCCAGCCCAGCCCGCAGCATGCCCCTGCCACCAACGATATCGGGCACACCCCGGAAGAGGAGATTCCCTCTCTGCAGACCAACCAGTCCCTCCACGGAGACTGCGAGGCCGTGCCGACCCATGATGCCCTCCGCCTCACCGCCTTGCCCGACTACACGCTCACGTTGCGCCGCTCACCTGATGACATTCCACTCATGACGCCCAACACCATCACCATGATCCCCAACTCCCTGGTGGGGCTGCAGACCCTGCACCCCTACAACACCTTTGCTGCCAGCTTTAGCAGTACTGGGCTCCCTCACTCACACTCCACCACCCGGGTATAGCCGCCATGCACACGCTCCACCTCACAGGACCTTGGGCTATGGGGTCAAACATGGCAACTCTCTTGGCTCTAGTATCAAGTGCTTTGCTCGCCTCCAGAGCAGCTGAGGCTTCCTGGAGCCCGGCAGAGAAGGCAAGAGCCCCCGGGCTGCCCTGAGCTGAGTAAACCCTTTGTGCTCCCAGGTCCAGCTGGCACTGTCAAGGAAGCCCAGGGCAGCCCCTCGCCCGCTGGAATAACCGTGGGGGACTCCGCCTGGGCGCCTCCTAGTGGGCACTCCTGGAACAGAGCTTTGCTAGTCTCTCTGCCAACAACCTAGAGCCACGGAGAACGGCTCCCACAAGCTTAGCTGCCACCTTGTGGCTGGAGATGGCTGGCACTTCCTGGAGCTCTTGGACAGGTGCCATTGGGGGGGGGGGTCTAAACCCCGTAGTGGGTCCTGGATCCCCTGGCCTTGATGCTGGGCCTAGCAGGTACTGCCTGGTACCCTGGCTCCATATCACACTTTTCATGTTGCGGAGATACTGTCTGTCTGTCTGTTTCTTTCCGAAAGACGTTTTTTAAGCAGATCTTTAGTTCTTTAAACACTAACGGAGACACCGTGTTTTGTCCTTTGTAAAGATTTTAAACTAAGTGTTCTTGATACAGCCAATTAGACACACACGTCACCCAGGCGAGCACATCCACCACCCCCAGCTGCATCTGTGCCAAACTATGAAACCAGCAGGCTTCCCTCGGGGTGGGCAGTGGCACAGCGTAGACCACGAGGCCATTTTGTATTTTTGATATGCCCTTCCTAGCCATAGTGTCCAGTGGCCAATCCATGCTCCCGGGGACCAGCAGCCACCTGCCGCCCTCTGCCACGTCGGGTGCCTCAGCCTCAGGCTTCTTGCCAGCCCATCTTGCCCTCCAACTCATGGCTACCCCTCCACTGGGGAGGCGGGGGAGGAGGGTGGCACGTGTAGGGGCAGCGGGTTGAATGCAATGGGGCAGAAAGGGGCTTGCCCCCACGTGGCTGGCTGCCAGCTCCAGGACAGGGGCTGCTGGTTGACAAAGACCCTGCCGTGGCAGCTTGAGGACTTGCCACGGGTGGGCGTTGGGCCTGCGGGGAAAGAGGGCAGGGTCTGCTGGGGAAGACAGCAGACAGCAAGACCCGCCTTGTTGGACTCTGGCGGGCAGGAGGGCCCACCAGGTGGTCAGCAGCAGCAC
>JANHFR010007576.1:68005-79636 GCA_032468015.1 Mimophis mahfalensis | reverse complement strand
AGGAGGAGGAGGAGATGCTCTGATGGGGGTCTTGGGGCTGACAGCAGCCCCCCCTCACCTGGGAGGGCTCAGGTGTGCTGGGCCCCAGGAAGAGGTCCGGTGCCACTCAGGCTCCCTTGCTGCCCTTGCACAATGCTTCGGTTGGGGGGGGGGCGTGGAGGGGTCTGCACTTCCCACTTGCAGGGAGCCTCCCTCTGACCACCTGTTTGCTGCCGCCCCTCCCCCGCACCCAAGGCAGGAGCTGATGAGGGCCTCCCCATGACCAGCAGGGCAACCCTGGTCTCCTCTCCCTGACCAGGTCCTTGGCTCCATACTGCCTTCTCTGCTGGGGGCTGCCAGCCATCCAGGGCCTGCTTGGACTTTGGCTCCTGACGAAGCCCCCGGACTTGGAGTAAGCTCCCTCCTTCCACCTCCCGAATCAGCCTTTTTGAAAGGGGCGCCTGGGAGGGGAAAGTGGCCAGGACGCTTCAGCCCCACTGTCAAGATGTGAGGCATGAGTCAGAATGGGCCGAGCAGGAGGTTCCAGTGAGTAAGGGGGAAACGGGGCTGATGCTGCCCAAAACAGAAGGTCCTCCTGTGGTCGCGAAAGCAGGGTGCAGAAGAACCTGCTCCCCAGGATCTGCCCTCCTGCACCCGCCGTAGCTGAATGCAGTGTGCTGGCACTGGAGCTGCACCCCGTCTGGCACCTCTGGACGGCTAGCCAGCAGCCAACATCTGGAGAGCTCCGGCTTCTGCTGCTCCTTACAACCTTGCAGGGACCTGCTTCCCACCCCCCCTCTTGCTGCCTCTCCTGCCCCTTCCTGGGCCAAAATTCAGTGGCCTGAAAGGACAAGCAGCCTGAGCAAACAAACTTGGCCTTGGGTTGTTTAGTTTTTAATTAGCTCTGCCGGTCCTCTTATCCCAGCTGCAGCTCACGCCACGGACTGGCATGGATCCTGGAAACTGTGTGTTACGCCTCTAGCTTTGTGCCACTCACCTTAGTTTTTTTGGGAAGTCCTGTGCTCTTTTACAAAGCACTCCAAGCAGGTAAATTATACTGCTTTTATTTATATATTCATCCATTGATGGTTTGTCCTGTTAGGTGATGTCAACCTAACCACAAGCCATGATAAAACCAATTGGGACTCTGCTGTCGGACACCCACCAGCCATATCCTCCAATATCAGACTGCTAATCGGGCAGCTCCTCCAGTTAGCTGAGAGAACAAGTGTTTGTTCCCGACACCATTTGGGGATGGTGGCCTGTTCAGGCTGGGAAAGGAGCAGCCCTGGCTGTGCCTAAAGATCTCCCTGGAAGGAGACCTGCCCGCCCGTCCTTTTGGAGCAGTCAGAAGAGGGACACTCTGGAGTTTTCCACAAAAGAAAAATGCCAGGAGGGGGAAATGCCAGGCCTGAGTTGGCCGCTTGCAGGGTGGCAGGCCAGGCAGGGGGCTGCACACCAGGCGCTCCCTGTGTCCCACTTGGGCAGCAGCAGGGCCTCCGTGGGGCCCAGGAGGGTGCTCAGCCTGGGCAGCTTTTCTTTCCACAGTGCCAGCTCTCCTGCGGAGGGGCCGGGGGATGCAGACAGCTGGAGAATGGCACCAGCAGCAGGAGCTGCGCAGGAGGTTCACGAGCATCATGGTGGCCTTTACTGCTTGGTATTCTCTTTATTCCAGTGCCCTCTTCATGCAATCTGCACGCTGCCCCAACACGGCAGATGTCAGACCAAGGCAGGAGTCCCAATCACTGTGCACACACACAGATGCACCGTGGCGGCTTCAGCTTTCCAAGGCCCCAGATTGTCTCCAAACGTTGGAGATCTGCCGGTCTTGGGGCGTGTTTCTCCAGGACCCCTCTGATCTTCCAGAGGAGCTGGGCAACCCAAGGGCTGTCCTGCAGGAATTGCAAAAGGTCTCTGGGTGGGTTTCCCTTGTGCCCAGGAAGGGGTCTTGGGGCTTCTTCCCTGGCTAGAATCTTCCTTGACTAGCAGGTGTAAAATAAATAATCAACCAGCCCCTGGCAGTTTAGCGAGCTCTGGGTTTCAAGAGCACCCTAGGACACCCCCCCCACCGTAGGGCCCCAAATTAAACGGTATTTGGTTTAACAAACGCTCTTATTTTTCAGCTGGCTGGCGAATGTCCTGCATGAGCTGCTGTTGCTGCTGCTGGAATTGGAGCCTTTGGGCAGATGGGGCAGCGGACAGCTGCTGCGTGGGGCAGCCCTAACCTGCTGGGCAGTTATGGTGGGTTAGGGGGTTGTTTGTGAGCATGCGCTGGGGCTGCAGGCCCTCCAAAGCCCATCATTCTGCAAACACCCAGAGACGTCTGTCTCCTTAGAGGGCCTTTTCAACCCTGGGCTGCCTCCTTTGAACTGAACCCCGGAGGGAGCTGTGGAGGGTCTCTTGGGCATTTTGCAGTCTCACTGCTCTTGGAAGGGAGGTCGGCCTTCCCAAGCCCTCCTCTTCTTTGTTCCTCTGAAAAGTTGAAGAATTATAAGGGTTCTGCCAAGATGTTGAGAAATAGGTTGCCCAAGCCAGTGAGCCAAGCCACACAGCAGGATGGGGAACTAGTCTGCCTGTCTCTGAGGGTCTTTTTTCTTGCTCCTCTTCCCAGATTATCCTAAACCCTCTTTCTGGAGCCCTGCTAATCCTGGCATTTTCATCCTGGAAAAGCAGGTGGTGTACCAGGAAACAGGTGCCCACCTGGAGACCCCCTGTGGAAATCCCAGGGGACTGCCTGAAGGAGAGTGGCCCCCGCCCAGGCCATGCTCTGGAACCAGCCGTAGGTTGCTGGATGGAGCCGGGGGCCCTCGAGGTGTCCAGCCTCTTGGTCTCCTTCGAGAGCAGCACTTCGCTGGGTGAGCCGAGCGGCCTGCGTTCAGGGCCCTGCTGATGCCTGGGGGGCTGGGTGGGGAAGATGGGAGGGCAGGCAAGGCACGAATGGCAGAGGGATCCAGCCTCCCTGGGGGCACTCTCCTACCTAGGACCCCCCTTCCCTGGGCTCAGGTCCCTCATGCAGCCCCCGCTCCCTCCTTCCAGACTTCCTCTGCGAGGGGGTTGGGGGCTGCCCCATCCAGCCGCAGAGCCAAGACAAGCAAAGCTGCCACGAAGACTCAACCCCCTCACTGGTCTGCTCCTGCTCCTGCTCCAAGGATGGCACTTGGGCTGGGTCTGCCAGGGGGGCTGAAGGACACTGCACCCCACCGGCCTGGCCAGCTGCCTCCCCCACCCGTCCAGGGGTTCAAGGTTCAGGAGAGCCTTTTGAAGAGGCCAAGGATGAAGAAGCTCTATAAAACAAGGGAAGATTTTTCTGAAGAACAAGCTTCAAGAAACACGTTAATTTTTAACTCTAGAAAGTTTATTTGACCTGCCAACACTGGAACAATTCAGACGCAGAATCATTGATCTTTGGTAAAAGTTTGCAAAGGACTGATAAAAATCTGAGCACCAGTGCTTCGATCCAAGGAATAAGAAAATTATAATGTAATAAAATGATGGAAATCCAAATGTTGGTAAGCATGTAAAAGAAATACTTCTTTGCTGAAGAAGGCAACTTTTGCACAATCTGGATCATCTGCCTCTTCGAGTTCTGATTTAAAAATCGGTAATAGCCCCAAAGACAATTGATTCTCTGTCTTCTGCCTGATCCCTTCTCTCGTCCAGGTAACCCAGTGAATTTAGCAACCATGGGGGAAGAGGTCACATGACCTCTGGATTTGGTAAATAGTTCAAAATGCAGAAATAAGAGAGCTTTTACAACACTGGAGATGATGGTGTTTCCAAACACCCCAGACCCATTTAAGCTTAGTTGGAGTCAGATTATTTAAACCTCTGACATCCAGAGCAGATCCTTAAACGTGGTAAGCGGATCTTTTAAAAGAGCAATCCTGCTTAGGAAAAGGTTTGTCTTCCAGAGGCAGGCTGGCTGGGGATGAGAGGACCCCCAAAGTGGAGGGTCCCAGGTGGGCTACAGCCAAGTGGGAAAAAGTGATGGATTGATAGCTGCCAGCTTCAGCAAAAGTGACTCCAGGTAGTTTGCAACATTGAGGCAGAGTGTGCAAAGTCAGGGGAAGATCGGGTGGAGAGAGATCCACCGATTCCTCCAGCGTTGGGATCTTCCTGGAAGAGGGGAACCTCAGTGATTGGCTCGGATACCGATGCCTGTGTCCAGGGTTCCTCTGAGGAACAGCAAAGCGCCAGCAAGGAGTTGGTGTTGCTTGAAGGAAGAGTTAGGCTCCCTTACGGTTTCAGGGGTTTGTGCTGAGCCTGAAGAAACTTCTGAAAACGCAGGAATTCCTGGGCTTGGTGGAGAGAGCCATGTCTACCGCAGTGGCTGGCTGGGGGATTCTGGGAAATGAAGTTCACACGTCTTAAAGTTGCCAAGGTTCAGAATGGCTGGTCGACAGGCTCTGTGGAACCATCCTCCCTTCTTCTTGCACTAACGAAAGTGGGATACAGTTCTGCGGGGAGGGAGGGCGAAGCAGAGGAATGGATGGCCCTGGACTTGATTTGTAGGGTGCCTGGAGAGAGCAAATACAGCCCTTCCGGCATGCTGGGGTTAGTCTCTGGCGGCCCTACTCATCGCCTCTTGCCAGCCTCCAGCGCCCGCTCTCCTGGGCGTTGCCCTTCTCAGGCAGCCACCTGAGTCATGGTATTCCACCCCCTTCATGCCCACCCGCAGGCCACACCATCCTAGGCACGCCCCGGGCTTTGGGTGGCTGCTAAACTTTCCCCCCATTCTTTGTGAGCACAGGCTGAGCTGTACCAGGGACCAAAGCGATAAGTTTCTTGCTGACGGTCACCCGAATCTGCCCTGCCCGCTTAATCGGGGAAATGCCGCTGCTCACCGTGATGCCCCGGAGGAAGGGAGGGCACGGGCATCTGCAAGAGGGCCACTCCTTGGAGGGAGGCATGGAGCTGGGGCAGGGGAGGGCTGGGGATGAAGACCCCAACTTGCTCCCATGCCTGGCATATCCCCCCCCGTAGCCAGGGCCATTCAGAGGGGGCATCTGGGAGCCCTGAAGGAGGGGTGCTTAGGGACCCAGGCTGGCTTGGGCCAAGCAGAGCCCTGGGGGGGGGGGCTTTGAGCAGCGGGCACCGTGGCCAGAGTGCCCCTTACGCAGGCAGAGACTCTGCTCGTCCTTGTGGCAGCTCCGGAAGTCAGCCCAGCAGGCAAGGCCCAGCCCAGGGTGTGTTGCCCTGGCTTTCAAGAAACTGCTCTATCCCTCCAGCCCAGTGAACGCAAGGCAGCTTTGCCCCCACCCCTCCGGGCTCCTGGCTGCCTTGCAAGGGTTGGTTGAGGCCCGTGGAAAGAGCTCCCAGAGCGCAAGTTAATGTTTACAGGACTGCAGTGACTTTTGCAAGTAATGGAAACTCTGGCAACACGCACTGCGCGGAGCCCTGCAGGTGGCTGGATGCAGAGGGTGCTGAGGTGGGCAGCAGGAAAATGCTCGCTCTGGGTGAGCCCTGCTAACATGGGCAGGACATGTCTCTGTGGGTAGGGGGTCCATGCAAAGGGCCACTGAGCAGACGTCCCTGCAGGAGAGTCCAGTGCCTGGTTTAGAACCTGGGACAGCATCGCAGGCTGAGGGTTGAGGCTGGGCAACCTGCTGCTGGCTGGGGGCACCGCAGTGGCTGGCACTTCCTGCCCTGGGCTGGCTGGGGCTCTTTTGGCCCACATTCAAGCCCTTTCTGCGTTTTTCACAGCTGATCTTCCTGGGTAAAAACAGCTAAAAAATAGTAGCAGTTCTGACTGGCAAGTGCTTTGGAGCTGTGAAAGCCGGCCTGGAAGTGGCAGAGGCTGGCCAGGGGACCCCAAGCCAAGCAGGAACCACAGAAGGTGCATTTTGGTCCCAAAATGCTTTTGGGGCCAAACTGCCCAGCTGGATGTGCCTTCGCAGGTCTGTAGTCAGCTGTGTGGAGACGCCACTGAGGGCGGATTTCTCAAGAGAAGTGGGTGGGCCTGGCTCTGGGTATAAAACTCTCGATGCGGTTGGTGTAACTCTCCCAAATCAAGGTACCTGGGCTGCTGAGCACCACCTCCTGCGGCTGCAACAGGTGAGCCTGGAACAAGAGGTGGGTGGTCCGAATCCAGGGTGGCCACGAGTGGGGTGGAGTTTGGAGGCTTTCTACATTAAGCCTTGATTAATGGCAAAAGTTGAATTGTTTTCTCAAGCAAGTCTACAAATTAAGCAAGAAGGAAGGAAGGAAGGAAGGAAGGAAGGAAGGAAGGAAGGAAGGAAGGAAGGAAGGAAGGAAGGAAGGAAGGAAGGGGCTATTCTTAGCAAGGCATCTTTCGAAAGTCCCAGGACACCCCCCCACCTCCCCCCCATGAGCTCTAAAGATGACCTTGCTGAGCTGCTGTGATCGCTGCTGGGAGTCTTGGGGGCCTGGGGGGACCCTCTGCCTTTTCCCTGCTCTGTCCTAACAGTGGTGGCAAAAGGCACTTAGCGTTTCTCTCCCCTTTGTGTCCTGCCAGCAGGTGATGGGGGAAGTGCAACCAGGCACCAAGGGGTGCACGCACACACACATGGTGTCCCCGGGCCTTTACTCGGGGGGCTTTGGGGCTGACTGCTTGGACCGGGAGGGCTTCCAGAAGCTCTGCCCGGAGGGGTGCAGTGGCTGTTCACCCTGGCCTTGGGCTCCCCGCAGCCCCTCGGCTTCTCCCTCTAAGTCAACTGGCAGGAAGGAGCTCTGACGTTGGGAGCCCTTATCTTGCCTATCTCCCCACACCTACCTGTGCTGGCATCACCTTTATTTGCCTACCTCTGGCTCCTCAAGCAACAATGGGCCGCAGGCATCACAGAAAACGAAGCTGGCAACCGCAATCCCAACAAAGCAACAATTGGTCAGCCAGAAAACAAAGCAACTTCAGACACAGAAGGGAGCTTCTCATAGCAGCAGGCAGAGACAAGGCCCATCCAGAGGCTGAGATGCCCCACTGACTCCCAGGGGGGCGGGGGGGGGCTGGTGAGCGCCAGGGCTGGCCCTTCTCCCCTGTCAAGCTTTTCCGTGGCCCCAGAAGCCCCTCGTTGAGGGGCAGCTGCCAGACTGAGACCCCCCATCAGCTGGGCTTCCTTGGTCAGTTTGTATTGTTCGGACCCCTGTGCTGAGCCACCGCAACACACAATGCCTGTTTTTCTAATGCCCTGCCTGTCTCTCCCAAGCATGTCTGAAGCATGAAACCATGGGCAGAAAACATGCTTCTCACATGTTTACATTCAGATGTTCCCACTGTGTCCTTGGCCTCCCTCCCCCAAACCGCAGGGGCTGAGAACACTGAGGGAGACCTTTGCTCCGGGCGATCTCCGGCCCGCTCTTTGCCTGTTTGTGCTGGCTTAATGGTTACCTTCTGGCTGCCGGCAGAATCGCCACATTCCCCACTGGGTTGGGGAAGCTCAGCTGAGTAGCCCCCCCTCCTCGGGGGTTTGTGGGCACTGGGTACCATCCTCGTTGCTTTTGTGTTCCAGCATCGTCCAGTTGCCCTTGGGAGACCGAGACGGCCCCGAGGACCTCTCACAGCCACCCACTGACCCCGGGGCCCCCCAGGCATGGGTGACGGCAGGCAGGGCTGCGGGAGAATTCTGCCTCCCCCCGCAGTGGGTGGGAAGGCAGCTTTTCCGTCTGGGGTTGCGGGGCCTGCGCTCCGGGCAGACGCACAGAGGAAGGGGGTGCGCAGTGCATGTGCGCAGGGGAGGGATGTTCTGGAACAGGGTCGGCCTTTTGAACTGAGGGTCGCTTTGTCTTCGGCCACCTTGGCACAGATTCTGGCAATGACTTTGCACCCGGAAGGAGATGCCAAGAACCTCCGTTTCTGCAGAACATGGTACGGCTGACGCCAAGCGGCGTCATGGCTGAGGCAGCTGGCCAATGTCCAGCATCTGGACCTTTGGCCCCAGAGAAGCGAGTGGCCTCGGGGCAGCTGCCAAATCGGGGGCCCTGGAAGAGAAAAGCCCACCCCCCTGCAGGATCTTAGGGAACCTTCTACCACACGCCCAGCGAGTCTCTGTGGAACAGGGTCCCTGCTCCTGGCAGAGCGTGGGACCAGGTGCCGTGGCCGCTCGGGCAGCCTGGAAGGGCACACACAGAGACTTTGTTTGGCCAGGGTGGGCGGAAGTCCTAACAGGCGGTCTGAATTCTAAAGTGTGTTGTTTGGTGGCCGATAAAGGGCTTATTGTATGCAAAATAGTTTATAAAGCAGCATATGACTTTCTTGAGATGGGCGCAGTTTGCTGGAGGCCTGCGGCTGCCTTGCACAAGGACCGTTCCCCGCGGCAAGGTAAGGGCTGGTCTGGAGGCTCATCCTCACCCCGTAAGGAATGAATAGGCTGGCTGGGAGCTGCTGGGAACCGGCAGGGGCTCTTGAGAAGCGGGCAAAGGCCAGGCATTGGGAGAAACCCATCACTTTTGGCATTCTCCATCCTAATTTTGCGGGACTGCTAGCATCAGGACATTGGTGATACCAGCTGCTTTTAAATCAGTCGGGCTTATCATAAGCGCCTCAAAATGTGCTTCTCAAAATAAAAATGTTTCTGTTTCCATAACTGTTCATTGGCATGCCCGGCCAGTCCATGCAATGGCTGCGTTGGTGCAGCTGGTTAGGCCCTCTAATGAATTTCTGAAGAAGGGAAGGACTCTCCGGACCCAGCAGCCAGCCCCGGGAATGGCACCCTTTTGCTTCTGAGCACCCAGTATGTGCAGGACAGGCCCTGGAATCTGGATGGCTGCCTTGGAGGAAAGGGCAGCATCTCGCTCTCTGCCTCCCCCGAGGAAGGCTGCCAGGGTGCCCAGGTCGCGCCTCCGCTTCCAGCAGAGCTGCTTAGGCGTACAGGGCTGGGATGTGCAGCTATGGCCCTCACAGCGATGGGGCAGGCAGGTGAGGGTGAAGAAGAGACTCTAGCAGGGGCCTGTGGAGGGGCAGGGCAAAGCCCATGCCAGCCTATGGATTTGGTGGCAGCTGCCAAAGGAAGCTGTGGGAAACTGCCAGTCCTTGTAAGAGTTGGCAGCGCCATCCTGACTGTATCTCGCCAATCCTCGTGTCATGGTAGGAGGCCAGATGGAGAAAGAGAAGAGCAGGGCTGCCAGGAGTTTCTCCGTTGCTGTCGGGCAGGAGAGGCATTTCTCTTGGCCTGACCAGATGGGAATGGGGGCTCAGGACAGTCCTGGGGGCCGACAGTGCAGATGTTTCCGAAAGCAGGGCTGCCAAGGGCCCAAGCAAGGAGCCCTCTAGCCTTCGCCTTTATAGCAATGCATGAAATAAAACTCGGTGGCTGAAGGGAGTAGCGATGGGGGGGGGGGGTGCGCGGATGGACACTGTGCACTCCCCACCCGCAAAAGGTGAGGGAGAGATTGAGCCTGGGGCCCCATCCGCCCTGACCAGATCGGGCATTTTCCTTTCAGGTCTGAGGTGCTATGAAGTGGGAAGGCTTCTACGCCCTGGTCATCGGCGTGAACCGCCACTCCACCGCCATTGGCCGCATCTGGCTCTCCGTGGTGTTCATCTTCCGCATCATGGTGCTGGTGGTGGCCGCCGAGAGCGTCTGGGGCGACGAGCAGTCCTCCTTCACCTGCAACACGCAGCAGCCCGGCTGCAAGAACGTCTGCTACGATTACTACTTCCCCATTTCTCACATCCGGCTCTGGGCGTTGCAGCTGATCCTGGTGACCACGCCAGCCCTGCTGGTGGCCATGCACGTGGCCTACCAGCAGCACCAGGAGAAGAAGCTCTTGGTGATGACCGGCCACGGGGACACCAAGCACCTGGAGGAAGTCAAGAAGCACAAGATGCGCATTTCTGGCTCGCTCTGGTGGACCTACATCTTCAGCGTCCTCTTCCGCATCCTCTTTGAAGGCATCTTCATGTACATCTTCTACATGATCTACCCGGGGTACCAGATGATCCGCCTGGTCAAATGCGATGTCTACCCCTGCCCCAACATTGTGGACTGCTTCATCTCTCGGCCCACCGAGAAGACCATCTTCACTGTCTTCATGCTGGCCACCTCTGGCATTTGCATCATCCTCAACGTGGCTGAAATGGTGCTCCTTGTCGTGCGAGCCTGTGCCCGGCGCCTCGGCCGAAGCCACAACCCTTCCTCGGGGAAGGGCTCCTTCCTGGGCCACAAGCTGTCTTCAGAGTACAAGCAGAACGAAATCAACCAGCTGCTGACCGAGCACGAGGGCTCCCTCAAGGACATTCTCCGGCGGAACTCGGGGCTGCAGGAGAAGAGTGACCGCTGCTCGGCCTGCTAGAGGCCTCAGGCTGTTGGTGGGTCATCGGGCTCTGGCCCAATGGGGAGCAGAGGACTCTTGTGGGCAGCCGAGCTGCCTTGTCACAGTTCTGCCTCAAGCCTTTCTGGGGGAATCAGGCTGGGGCCTCTCCCCACCCCTGCTGTCACCAGCTACCGTCCTACACTTCCCTCTCGTCGGCTCACAGGCTCCGTAGTTTCTGTGGATTTTGCAGGCACCAGATTGGCCTGTGGAACGCCCTGGGTGCAGCGAGGCAGAGCCCAGGGGCTGGTGCTTCCCAACGGGACTTCTGAAGATTGATGCAAGCCCCTTCCAGCCAGGACACCCGACTGCAGCCCGGCTCCCTGGCTGCGTTTCACTTGTACCAAAGCAAGTCACAGTATTAAAATGATTTTACAGGTCCTGCCTTTGGGGGTTTTCCTTCGGGCTTTCGCATCACATGTGGGAAGTCGCTTTATCTGGGAGATGCTGCGGACCTGCCTCTGGCTGAACTCCTGGCCAGGCACCGTTTGCTGAAAAGTATGTCAGGGGGTGGGAGGAATCCCCCCTTCCCGTCCCGAGTCTGGATGCAGGCAAAGAGCTCCCGCCAGGAGCCTAAGCGGGAGGGAGGGGGGAGGGGCGACAGCCAGCAGGATCCTTAGCCGGCTGGGGGGAGGGCCAAACTGGCTTATTCCAGGTGCCAGCCCAAGGAGAGGCGGTGAATTTGGCAGAGATGGGGCAAGAGGTGCACCCCAGCAGAACAGCCCGACTTCCCAAGGCCCCATTTGTTGTGCGGCTGGTAGCTAAGGGCAAGCACCCTCCCCCTGTCGAAGGAGGCGTGATGAGCCAGGCGAAAAAGGTGGAGGAAGCCCTGGAATGCCAAAGTGGCCTGGCAAAGCTCGGGGGCACCCGAGCTCCACTGCTGGATGAGGAAGGGCAGGGCTCAGAGCCCCCAATGGGGCAACGGGTGCTTGAAGTTCTCAGGTGAAATGGGGCAACCAGGGCAGCTCAGCGCCCCGGGAGGGAAGGGCACCTAGGATGTCGCTGCCTGAGCCTGGATCCCCTGGACTGAGTCCAAGCGGTGGGTTTGCCCATGACCTCCCTGGCGGCTTTCCCCAGCCCCCCGATGGGCTCCCCCAAGGCCTGAGGCGGCCATTGGTCAGACTGTCCTTCCTCCCTCCCTCCTAGCCCAGATTCAGGCAGAAACAGATGGCATTTCCATCCTGGGCAGGAGCCCCACCTGCTCCACAGCCACTGAGGCACAATGGGCCTCTCCCACAAACAGCACCCAGGCTCATTTCCTGCCCGCCAGGATGCCAAAGCCTGGGCTGGAGGCGGCTCTCCTTTGCCTGGCCTGTGTTCCGGCTGCCCGTCTTGCTCGCCCCGTGGCCCAGATGCAGCTGGAACCCCTCCCCTGAGCTGTGCCCC
>JANHFR010007576.1:18497-30226 GCA_032468015.1 Mimophis mahfalensis | reverse complement strand
TACTTTTAAATACAATTAATGCTATTTTTGCCAGTTTCCAATTCCTTCATCCTTCCCTCTCAGTGCCAAGCCTCTCTCCCGTGTTGGTTCCGCTCAGGTGCGCACAGCTCCCTGGAACACCACCCGGGCTTTTATTGCAGCCATGAAGGGGAAATGCCTCCTGGAGGTTACCGGAGTAGCAGATCCAACAGGCTGTGGTGAAGGCTTCTCCTACGTCAAGATCCCGAACAAGCCGACACAGCAGAAGGTAAATGGAGGACCCAGATGGGGCCAGGAAGGCCTAGGCGGCCACCCAGGGCCGGCTGCTCCACTTGCCCGCAGAGGAGGCCGGGGGAACCTACTGGAGGGATCCTGAAGCTGCTGGGGTGGCGCCGTGTGTGGAGCCCTTGAAATAAAGAGCTGAGACGGACATGGAAGCTCCTTGCTCTTTTTCCAGCAGGATGACAAGGAGCCACAACCAGTGAAGAAGACAGTCACAGGGACAGATGCCGACCTCAGGCGTTTATCCCTGAAAAACGCCAAGCAGCTCTTGCGCAAGTTTGGAGTCCCTGAGGAGGAGGTAGGTGCGGGCAAGGGGCTTGCTCTTCTGGGCTGAGCCTCCACGGGGCCTCCACAGCCAACCACCCTCCTTCCTCAGATCAAGAAGCTTTCCCGCTGGGAGGTGATCGACGTCGTGCGGACAATGTCCACTGAGCAGGCTCGCTCGGGCGAGGGTCCCATGAGTAAGTTTGCCCGAGGGTCCCGCTTCTCTGTGGCAGAGCACCAGGAGCGGTACAAGGAGGAATGCCAGCGCATCTTCGACCTGCAGAACAAGTGAGTGGTCTTTGGGGGGGGGGGGGGCTGGCTGGGACCTTCCTGGGGCACCTTTCCTGCAGTTTGTGCCAGAGCCCCACGACCCCTTTGTTGTGATGAGCCCGGGAGTCTTTTGTCAGCATGTCTGTGGGGTTCTCTCAGGGAAGCTACTTCCGCTCACCATCACAGCTGCAGAACTGGTTCCCACGGAAGTTCCCAAAGGGTAAATTGGCGGGTTTAATGGAAGGATGTACAGATACTTTAGGTGGCAGGGAACAGCTCCGCTTTGTGCTCTGCGTGTGGGGAGGGGGGGATGTTTTTAGGGTTTTCAGCACATGACTCTCCCTGAGTCTGTGAGGTCAGGCAGGAGTGAATTTGGGACGGGGTGGGGGTCCCTGCCTTCTGTGCTTCTGCACCTCCACTTGGCTGCCTGGGAGCTTCAGTGGCTGACCGGGGCAGAGGTTTCCCGCTTCAGAGTCCTGGAGTCCACCGAGATCCTGTCAACAGACACAGACAGCAGCTCTGCTGAAGACAGCGACTTTGAGGAGATGGGGAAGAACATCGAGAACATGCTCCAGAACAAGAAGACAAGCTCCCAGCTGTCCCGGGAGAGGGAGGAGCAGGAACGGAAGGAGCTGCAGCGGATGCTGATGGGGGAGGACGGCGCCAGCGACCGCGCCAGGAAGGACCGCAGGGACAAGAAGGGGGCGGGTGAGGATCTGGCCCACGCAGGATGAAAGGGAGGCATCGAGGGGAGACTGGGGAGCCTCCAGTGCCCAAGGCGGGGAAAGGGGGTTCCAGGCCCAGGGAGGGTCCACAGGGAGCCCCAGGATCGAGGGACCAGGGTGCTTGCAAGACGACAAACAGGCAGACTTCACAAGTGTTTGTAGTAGCCATAGATGGGAGGCCTGTGCCAGCCATAGGATGGGCACAGCAACTGAAGGGGCTGCTGTCCCTTGTGGGTGGGGGTATCGCCTTTGGGCTGAGTTAAATGTCATCCTGGCCACTCAGGATCCCTCTCCGTTCAGCCTTCTGCGCTGGGCGGGTGGAGGTCACCATTTCTCTCCCCCCGCCCCCCCCCCAGCAGCTTCCACTCCTGGCACCTTGGGTGGTTCTCATAAGGACGATGACACGGCCTCCGTGACCAGCCTCAATTCCTCGGCCACTGGTCGCCGCTTGAAAATCTATCGCACTTTCCGTGACGAGGATGGGAAGGAGTACGTGAGGTGTGAGACTGTCCGCAAGGCCTCGGTCATCGATGCCTACAGCCGGATCCGGACCACCAAGGATGAAGAGTTCATGTAAGGGCCTCTGGAGGAGGACCCCAGCCTTTTAGGGGAGCCTACTGGACTCTGGCTGCGGGAACCGGATGTTTAGATGGAAATGGTTATTTCAAACATACTCTGAGGCAGCCCTTTTTGAAAAAGAGGCACTCGGAATACATGGATTGAAGCCAGAGCCCGTCAGGGCAGAGAGGTCAATAGGGAGCTGGCTCTAAAGCAAAAAGGGGCCAGGGAGGCAGAAGTGCTGGCACTGAAGCCCAGGAGGGGGTGGGGGCGTCAGAAGGGCAACCGGACCTGCCCCATTCGCAGAGGAGGGTTCTGGGCAGCCATGCCAGCCTTGAGGACACTGCCAGGCTGAGCCTCAGGCCCCCTTGAACTCTGCTGGCTCTTGACCACCCAACCAAGCGGGGCCAAAATGCTGCCAGACCACCACCTCTCTCATGGCCGGATGGGGCCTGAAGGCTTGGCGGAGGGTGCTGGAGTTTGGCTGTACCCAGGGGATGGGGGTGGGGGGAGGGCAGACTGCTTCCTGGGCTGAAGGTGGCCTTCACCCGTCTGCCTTGTTTGGTCCTCCAGCCGGAAGTTTGCACTCTTCGACGAGCAGCACCGGGAGGAGATGCGGAAGGAGAGGCGCCGGATCCAAGAGCAGCTGCGGCGGCTCAAGCGGAACCAGGAGAAGGAGAAGCTGAAGGGCCCCCCGGAGAAAAAGCCCAGGAAGATGAAGGAGCGCCCGGACCTGAAGGTGAGCCGGGGGCCCTTCAGGGACCAAGACTGGCCCTTGTCTTGTGGTGTGCTTCTGGTGCCATCCGGGTGCCACCCAGTGGGGAGGGGGACGGCCCGGCTCAGCCTTCAGCTCTGCCCTGACTGCTGCTGTGATCCTTGTGGTGTTTTCCCTTCTGTCACATCCAACAGACAAGCTCTCCTCCTCCGCATGTAGCCTTACTGCTAACAATGGGGGGCTTGGGATCAAGGTTTGCGCCTTTTTTGGCCTGCCCTGATACGGGATAGCCTTCTCCTCCTTTGTTGCAGTTAAAATGTGGAGCCTGTGGGGCCATTGGGCACATGAGGACCAATAAGTTCTGCCCTCTGTACTACCAAACGAATGCTCCCCCCTCCAACCCGGTGGCCATGACGGAG
The DNA here is from genome assembly GCA_032468015.1 of Mimophis mahfalensis. Classification (NCBI taxonomy): domain Eukaryota; kingdom Metazoa; phylum Chordata; class Lepidosauria; order Squamata; genus Mimophis; species Mimophis mahfalensis. The sequence continues at coordinate 27,014 of JANHFR010007576.1, read as the reverse complement.
GAGCAGGAGGAGGAGCTGGAGAAGACCGTCATCCCCAACGATAACGAGGAGCTGATCAAAGTGGAGGGGACCAAGATTGTCTTGGGGAAGCAGCTGATCGAGAGGTGAGAGTGGCGGGGAAGGAGGCGCCCAGCATCATGGCCGAAGGAGGCGGGGTTTGCAGGGTCTGGGCTCCTGCTGGCTGGCCGGCCAGGATCAGAGCGGCGGGGGGTAGGCCCTTCCAGAGGGCAGAGCTGCAGACTGCATCATTCTCGGCATCTCTTCGCAGCGCGGACGAGGTTCGCAGGAAGTCCTTAGTCCTGAAGTTCCCCAAACAGCAGCTTCCCCCCAAAAAGAAGCGGCGGGTTGGGACCACGGTGCATTGCGACTACTTAAACGTAAGCCCTTCTGAGTGCCTCCGGTTTCTACCCGTATTGACCTTATCGTATAGTATGCCCTCCTACATAAATATTTGGATTTGATTTATGCATTTTTTTTCAAAAATGTACATTGCCTCAATAGAAGGGAATATTTGTTGCTCAGGGTTGAAGTGGGGGTATTTGGTGAGTTGGTGGTTTTGTTGCAGACGTTTCATTACCAAACTAGGTAACGTCATCCATGCCCGTGTCCTGGGGGTGCTTGCAGTAATGATGATGTTACCTAGTTTGATAATGAAATTTCTGTAGCAAAGCCATCAAGCTCTTGCAGATTATGATTTTGCAGATTCACTTGCTATGGGGGATAAGTAGTAAATGTAAAATAATAATGGCAGAAGGAACAACTGAGTTTCAGGTAAATCTGAATCCTTGGATGCAGCAGCCAGAAGGAGCCAAAGTTGCAAAGTTGGACCGGAAAATTAAAGAAGCTGTTTCTCGTGTTCTGTGAAGTCTGCAGCCCAATTGATGGTCTCACTTCCTGTCTGTTTCAGCGGCCCCACAAGTCCATCCACAGGCGACGCACAGACCCCATGGTGACCTTGTCTTCCATCCTGGAAAGCATCATCAATGAGATGCGGGATCTTCCCAACGTAAGTCCTCGGGTTGCGGGAGGGAGATTCTGCTCTGAGGAAGGGAGTTTGATACAGCTGAATCTCCTTACCTGAAGCCGGTTGAATTAACAGGGAAGCTTGGCTTGGCACTCTCTGGAATTGGTTGGCTTTGTTACAGATCAAAATAAGTCTAAAGCATACAAAAATAATGTACTGTACCAAATTTCTTATCAAAGATTGAAATACTAATGTAAGAGCTTATTAAAAGTTTATTAAGAAGGTAAGTCTGAATAGACAAGGGTTTACTGGGGCTATTAGTGTGGTAAAGCTGTGTCTCTTGGTATCCCATGGGGTTTGGCTGCTAGCTTGGAAGAGTGCAGGGTCCGTGTCGGTGGGTGGGCCCACTCATTTCTTCCTGTTTGCCTCCCCCCAGACATACCCCTTTCACCAGCCTGTTAACGGGAAGGTGGTGAAGGATTACTATAAGATCATTACCAAACCGATGGACCTGCAGACCCTCCGAGAGAACGTCCGCAAGCGACTCTACCCGTCTCGTGAAGAGTTTCGAGAACACCTGGAGCTGATTGTGAAGAACAGCGCCACCTACAACGGTTTCTGCACCTTTTATCCCCTAACTTTTACTTACTCAGCCCTGGTCTTGGGCAAGGAAGGGTCAGTGTTTTCCTGTGATTCTGAGCGGGTGGACAGCAATGAAAAGGCTGGGTCTGATGCGAACAACTTCCCTTCTGAAAATTGCTCTTTCTTGGTCTTTAAATCTGCTGAAGCTTCTCTTATCCTTGTAGGGTTGGTATGGAACTGTTCCAGACCAGCCAATCCAGTTCCTGGGATTTTGCTATTTTTTTCTGCCTTCCTCTCCTCTTCCCTGCTGTGATTTTGCCATCTGGGTTGTTGAAATCCTTCCCTTCCTTTTCCTGGAGTAATTTTGGCATAGCCACCTGCAGCCTCAAACTGCCAGTTCCCGAATTAAAGCAGATTAGGTTGCTGAAGCAAGAAGAGCTGCTTGGTGGTTCATGTGACTCTGCACAGGACCAGAGGTTCTGTGAGGGAGGGGGCAATGGAGGAGAATCCATCCATTTCCCACACAGGGAAAATCATCAGTGCCCTCAGCTCTTGGCCCCAGAGCCATTCATCCTTCTTGCTATCAGTGGAGTACAAATATCTGTTTTTTGATTACACGTTTATAGTTTTCTTTCCTGTGCAATAAGACCCTCACAAAGGAAGTCTTGCTGTTTTACTATTGGTTTTTTATTTGCCTTTGTTTCTGCTACTGTGAATACACTAAACATCGTTGCTATCCATGACAATACTAGAAACGTAACCCAAGCGAGAAGGGTTGGGGCACAGGAAACTGTCCCAGGAGAAGCCTCAGTCTCATGTCCGGTCTGTATTTGCAGGGCCAAAGCACTCCTTGACCCAGATTTCTCAGTCAATGCTGGACCTCTGTGACCAGAAACTGAAAGAGGCAAGTCTCGTGCGAAGGGAGAAAGAATGAACATCTGAGCTGAAGCTTTAATTAAGCTTCAAAATGCTATTAAAGTTTTAAGTAATCAATTTTCATTAAAAATAGGGCCTAATAACAATTTGTGGAATAAATGCAATTAAGAATTTTTGAATATTTTTTGGATAAATGTAGAATATTAGAGCCTGACCAAAAAGAGAGAATATTACGAGTTATTGATTGTGATTTATATTTAGTTAAGAGAGATGACTGAGTATACTTGGAGAAAAGAAGGAATTTATGATTGATGTTGAACTAATAGAAAAGAAACTTTGGTGAATTAAACAAGGAGATGTATGTGGGTTTATAATTTGTGAAAATGTTAATTTGATTTATTTTTAAAATAGATTAGATTAAGAAAATTTGAAGTCTGGATGGTAAAATACATTGCAAAAAGTGAAGCTTGAATTGGTCTCCATGTCTCTTGCCTTCCTGAACCTTGATTTCATTTCAGAAAGAAGATAAATTGGCTCGTTTGGAGAAGGCCATAAATCCCCTTCTGGACGATGATGACCAAGTAGCCTTCTCCTTTATTCTGGACAATATTGTGACCCAGAAGATGAAGGTGGTTCCTGATGTAGGTGTGCCCATGGCAGGCGGTGGAAGGAATGAAAGGGGGCTGGGGAGAGGGGGGGCTCTTGGAGATGAGGCAGAACCTCTGCTTCTCAGGAGACCCACTTCTGCCTTGGGGTAGTTCAACAGCCTTTTTTTCTCCTGAGCTGCACTTGAGCGATGCTAGTTTTCACAAACCTTAATGGGCAGCTAGAAACAGCCATTCTTGCTCTGGAGCTTTCCTCCTCCCTCCCTTTTGGTGAGATTAGCACAGCAGGAATTGGGATTTGTTGGGAGCAAACAAGTATTCCTTTTGCTTTCAGCAGATGTTTTGCAGAAACTTTTCTTAGTTTCTTTGTTGATGTTCTCTTTGATTTCAGTCTTGGCCGTTCCATCACCCTGTTAATAAGAAATTTGTGCCGGATTATTACAAAGTCATTGTCAACCCAATGGATCTGGAGACTATCCGCAAGGTACGTACGTGTGCATGGACGAAGAGCTGCTCTAGGGGCCCCTCTGGATCTGCAGCTCAAAAACCAGCAGGGAGGGGATGCGAAGTGGATCAGGAGAAGGTGTGAGGGTTGCTCTCCTGATCATCTGTCTTTGACACCTTCCTGGGTGACTTGCCTCTGATGGTGGGAAATGGAAACACAGCAGGGCACTTAAGGAGTCTCTGAGGCCTTTGGATGTGCCGCGTGGGGTCTGGAGTCTTCCTACAGTCCACCGATTTCTTCCAGAATATCTCCAAGCACAAGTACCAGAACCGGGAAGTCTTCCTGGATGATGTGAACCTGATTCTTGGAAATAGCATCAAATACAATGGTAAGCTTTCCTGGGCCAGAGGGTAAGGCCATCCTTGGACCAGGGCTCTGGCCCACCCGACGTTTGCTTGGCTAGAACAAGCCCTTGCTCGATGCCCTCTGCTCACTCCGGAGCCTTGCTGCTCGGCTCCGCTTTGGGATCGGGCTGAGCTGGAGGAGGCCTTGCTGGCTGGCAGGGGTTGCTTAGCCTTCTCTGCTCCCTGGCCCTGGAAAGCCAGTTCTCCCTTTTGTTTGGAGGTCCCTTGATTAGGCTTTTCAATGCAGGGCCGGACAGCCAGTACACCAAAACAGCCCAGGAGATTGTGAACATCTGCTACCAGACCTTAGCGGAGGTAAGGGGCCCTGCTCTGAATCCGTCTGAGGCTGTTTTCAGTTTGGTAGCCCTGCAAATGTTACTCTTTCTCTCACCTTCCCTCCTTCAGTACGATGAGCACCTGACTCAGCTTGAAAGAGACATTTCCACTGCCAAAGAAGCAGCTTTGGAGGAGGCTGATCTGGAGAGCTTGGACCCCATGACTCCCGGGCCCTATACGCCGCAGGTGAGTCTTTTTGTGACCAGAGGGGGTGGGGCTGCAGCTATTCTTGATCTGGTCAGGTTTCTATGTAACAACTTGACTGGACACCTAGCTCAAGAGATGCTTGGTGGAGGGAAAGCCAGGACAGGCCTTAATTGACTTGTACTGGGGAGATTGAGCTGGAGGGGGGAGGGATCCCAGAGCAGTTTTCCATTCCAGTGAGATCCAGTTCAGTTATAACCCATTGGTGGTTCTTCCGGGTCTTTCCCTGCCGTCAGTTCCTGCCAGGATTGTCCACCAAAACTGTTTCTCAGGCTTTCCCTCATGTAGAAGGCCCATTAGATGGTCCACCAGCTTTCTCGGGGTCTCCAGTCAGAACGGGATCCAAGATGATGCAGCTACTGAGAGCCTGGCAAGTGACCAAAAGGCTGTCCTGGTTTCAAAGACTGTTTTCAGCCAAGGCTTCAGAAGCCAAATAGAAAAAGGTCAACAGATCAGTGAAAGAACTGGTAGGAACGAATGCAGAAGTGACCTGCTGGTTGTCCTTTACTGGGAACATGAGTCAGTGAGGGAACATCCTTTTCACTGTTCTTGCAGTGAGCCTGAGAGAGAAAAAGCAATGGGAATGCGCAGAGGTTTTTTCTGAATAGGGGCCCGAGCTTCAGCCTCTTACACACAGTCAGCATGCTTGACTCAGGACAGCTAAGGGAAGGAAGAGCGGGCTCATTTCTGGAAACACAGGGAGCCTCACCTGCACTCCCGTGACTCCAGTTTCCTCCTTTCAAACGCCCTGCAGCCACCTGATTTGTATGATACCAACACCTCGCTCAGTATGTCCCGGGATGCATCCGTCTACCAGGATGAGAGCAATCTGTCTGCTATGGACACACCCACCACGACACCCGAAAAGCAGTCGGCACAGGTCAGAAACGCACCTGAGGATTCCGCAGGGAAAGAGGGGCACTGGCTGCAAAGAGGAAGAATAGCTTTCCCACAGGAGCTGTGGATCACGTGCAGACAATTTGAAATAGGGCGCAGTAAGGGCGGTAGTTTCCTTCTCATTCCTGGTCAAAGGTGTGGAACAAGAGCTCTGTATAAGAAGATCCCTGGCAAAAGGCCTTGTTTCATCAGATGGTGGTTTCTGGGAATGGCGGATGCAACTATCTCTTTGCTTTGAAAAGCCTTTGAAAGGGATTCCTCTATTTGGAGCAGCTGGGAAAAGAGATGAGATGCGGCCCTGTTGACAGAGGGGAGAGGAATCCCCATTATTGTTACTTCATTCATGCCTTGCCTTTGGGCTCCAAGTTCACGTTAAGTGAGGAATGTTTCTGAACATCCACAAACTTTTGCAATGGCAGATTGTTGCTCCTTTCCTGGTTTCATTTAAGTGTGAAAATACAGGTGCCAGAAATGCAGAGGGTTAGTTGAATCCTTGTACTGTAGCCTAGCTAACCTAGGGCAAATATGTTTTTCCTGCTATGGTTTTTTTAATGTGTTGGGCATAACTATGTGATGCAGAGAAGGGAGAGAGAGAAAGTTGAGAAGGAATGGGGAGGACGTGTTCCTCAGGGGCTTTTGTGGGTCTACTTGGATGGGGCTTTTGTCAGCTGCCTCAAAAGGTCGGTTTCTTCCAGTCCAGGGAGGCCCCTGCAAGGCTGGGAAAGAGAAAGCTGGTTTCCAGGGTGCCTGGCACTGTGTGCCTTGGGACTTGGGGCCTGCTGCTCAGCTAGCCTAAAGGATAAAGCCCTGCAGAGCACAGGCAGCAGAACAAGGGCAGCCAGGAAGTGCCCCCCCCCCCGCCCCTGGTGGCTTGGCTGGCCTGCTTTAAAAGCGTCTGTGTCCCCTCAGTGCCTGCTCCTTCCTCAGTGGGGTTATCTCTGTGTTCCTCACTCAGATGCGGCAGGGCCAAGGTAGGCTGGGCGAGGAAGACTCTGACGTAGATATTGAAGGGTTGGATGAGGATGAGGATGGGAAACCTAAGACTCCAGCCCCAGTGAGTATCCGTGACCCCACCTGTAGCTCACCTGTTGGCTTCTGCTCTCATGGCAGAAGCTGAGGCAGTGCAGGGCCCTCCGGAGTGATTCTATCAGCAGTGGATGGAACGCTAACCAAACCGATCAATTTTTAGGAAGAGCTGGCATTGCCGGTGCACCGTTTCAGTGGGAAGGAAGCCAGGCGTCCTTTTGCTGGGCTTCGGCTTCTGACCTCCTCTTCTCCTTCCTGTTGTCCCATGACAGGAAGTGGAGGACGCTGATGGGGACCTGGCTGATGAGGAAGAAGGCTCGGTTCAGCAGCCTCAGGCCAGTGTGCTCTATGAAGACTTGCTCATGTCAGATGGGGAGGACGATGACGGCAGTGATGAAGAGGAGGGCGATAATCCCTTTTCGTGTGAGTTCTGAAATGGGCAGGAACCGTGAAGCCCTTGTTTGCTGTCTATACTCCTAGTTCCAGAGAGAAAGACCCAGGAAGGCAGCCTCCCTCCCTCCCTCCTTCCGTGTGTTTCTCACCAGGGTTGGATCTGAGCTATGGGGAGAATGGGGAGGGGAGACAATGCAGGCTCAGTCTGAGGCAGAAAGGGATGCCGATTTGAGTACAGGAAGTTTTCATTGGGTCAGATCAGTTTGGAAAGAGGCTTCACTGCCCTCCAGGGATTTTTAGGGGAGAGTCTCCAATATGGTGGTGAAAAATGAAGGCACAGGTTAGATAAATGGAGAAAAGAAAGAACCTGTGAATTGGAAGTCACCATGGGAGCAATTAGGGAAATGCTTCTCTTTATTTACTGTTGACATGTTTATACCACTGGGTAATTGATGCTCTCTGTAAAACAGGGGTAGGGAACCTATGGCTCGGGAGCCAGATGTGGCTCTTTTGAGGGCTGCATCTGGCTCACGGGCGGATGGGTGGGCCGAGAAAGCGCCGCCGCCACCACTACAAAAGTGCTGCTGCCGCTGTGAATGGACCATATTGTATGGTTCTCACGGACTTACATTTTAAAATATGGCTCTCTTCATGGCTCTCTGAGAGAAAAAGGTTCCCAACCCCTGCTGTAAAATGTATAAAGATAATGATAATATAAACAGTATAATGTTTATATTAATGTGAAAAGAACCAAACCTGTTTATTGGAGTGGTTCCAATGACTTACCATCTTTTTCGGATGTTTTTGGTTCTGTTGCTTCAAGTCATGGCAGTGTGCCTGGTAGCCCTTTTGGAAATGCATAACGCTCCTGAAGTCTTTGTTTCTTTTTGGTGGTGGTGTTGCTTAGCCAATTTTGAAGGCCTGTCAATTAGTGAGATGGTGCTGAGGAAGTGAATGTCCCGGAAGTCCTGGCAGTGATGGGGAAGAGTACCTGTTGCTGGCAAATGAGGCACAGCACCAGTCTGACCCTTCAGTTGTGTCTCCTAGCTATTCAGCTTAGTGAGAGCGGGAGCGATTCCGATGTGGAGCCCAGTGCAGTTCGGCCCAAGCAGCCTCATGTCCTCCAAGAGAACACGCGGATGGGCATGGACAACGAGGAGAGCATGATGTCCTATGAGGGAGCTGGAGGAGGGGCCTCTCATGCCATGGAAGACAGCAATGCCAGGTGAGGAGGCCAGCCCATCGGGCAGCCCATCCTTCAGCAGCAAATCCTAGCCGCATGGCTTCCTTTGGCAGATAAGGGACCCTTGTTTCTTTTCCAGTTACGGTAGCTATGAGGAGCCAGGCCCAAAATCCAATACGCGAGATGCCAGTTTTAGTAGCCTGGGAGGGTACGAGCTCTCGGAAGAGGAGGAGGAAGAGGAGGAGGAAGAGGAGGAGGAGGAAGAAGAGGAGGAAGAGCAGCGATGCGGCCCCAGCGTGCTAAGCCAGGTCCATCTGTCGGAGGATGAGGACGACAGTGAGGACTTCCACTCCATAGCGGGAGACAGCGACCTGGATTCTGATGAGTGAAGATGGACGGGCATGGAGGCAGCGGCCTTGGACTCTTGCTCTCTGTTTGGCCTCAGAAGAACAGGAGACTCTGGGGGTGCGGGCTGAACTACTCTGCGCGTGGCCTGCTGGTGTCCCTGGCATCACCGGCCTGGGAGGGGGGGGGGTGCTGATGGCCTGGCAGCACCACCCACCAAGTCCTCCCTGGCCCTAAATTAGTGGGGGGGGGGGGCA